>VZSG01001043.1:105512-121982 GCA_013398315.1 Nothoprocta pentlandii | reverse complement strand
ATAAAGCAATCCCTTTGTGAACTTGTTGGGTTTTGCCTGAGCTTAATTCTTTGTAGAAATATTTGCTACAGGGGCTGCTGCTCTTTGCTCTCTGTCAAGTATGGAAGGGAAGAGAAGCTGTGTGGGCCTGTTTGCAGTGAAAACTCTTTGAGGGCAAGATTGCGGCTGTCAGCGAGTGCATATTTACCTAGGACTGTGAATACTTGTCCAGGGGAATTGAGACTTGCCATGTAATCGAGCAGATGTTTAATATCAGTGTGGATTTAATTATTTTAAAGAGATTCTGTGGGCCTATGACCCAGATTTTTTCCTACGAAGAAGGTAAAGGAATGGTAGAGCAACGTAGAGAGTTGCATCTTTTTTAGCATGAAAACTATTGGCTTAGCTTTAAAATACATGTTTATGCTGAATATTTCTTTTGTAGCAGAAAGTAAAACTGTTGCTGCTTGTCCATGGGTAGAAGAACTGGGGAAGATCTTGGGGTTTTCAGGCTGCCGTGAAGACCAAGTACATGAATGTTAGGGTTCATGGACTCGCTTAAGAGCTTCCTAAATTCAGATGTTCGGAGTTGGACATGTTTAGAAATGTGTGTTGGGAATGGGTTGTAGGGAAGCTTACTTCATTATAATTTGAGTGCTTGATTCTAAGTGAAATCTAAAATGATGGTTTTTTGGACACCTTCCTACAAGCTGGACCTACTTGGCACCCCCAGTAACCCCCAGGGCCACCTGAGGATGTGTTTTGTAGCCTACGTGATACAGCAGCACCTGGATTCTTCCACCTGCACAGCAGTGGCTGTAACGTTTCTTGTTGTAACTTGGGGAAGAATGTTAACCAGCTGACATAAAATAATACTTTTATTTTTTTAATAACAGATGTCTGCCTTCCCCATGCCTTTACTTATAGGTAGCAGGACTTGTGTTCGTGCCAGCCGAAGCTTTAGGCATTGCAACAAATGTGGAAATTTTTAATCTCTCACTAAACATCACGTTCTTTGTAAGTCATTTTATCAAAAGGTGTCCGCTTAGAAAGCGTGTTTGCAAGCATCGACATGAGTGGCTCAGCCAGGTTTAGCCCTGTGTTGGTCGGCTTTCTGGATTTTTGTATAAAGCAAACAAAAGAGCAAACCTGCCAAAACCTGGGGATTTTAACTGTGCAGGCTGTCAGCAGAGGGCATCCCTCCTGCTGGGATTTTTGGAGTCAAAGCTCACCCTACTGGTAAATCCAAATAAGTGGCAGATCCAGAGGTTCTGGTGCTTGGCTCCACTCTTGGATTTCCTGACGGTTCCGGTAGAAACAGCAGATCATATCCATCCTTTGCAGTGAAACAGTTTTGTGCATAAAGATGCTCTGATGGTGTCTAGCACCAGCTACTATCTATTTATGAGAAGATTTTTGCCTTTCTATGGGTTTATGAAGGTTTTTTTTGTATGTGTGTGTGTTTGTTTATTTTGCAGTTAACCAAAATAAATGAGACTTCTGGCTTGTCAGAAGAAATACTATGGAACTGTGAGACACTGCTCAGAGAGAGGGCTGTGGTCCTAAAAATAATGAATAAATGTGAAGACCTCTCCAATAAACTCACCATGCAAGTAACTAAGATCACTGAGGACGGAGCATGTGGATGGAACATCGAGCAGCCTTCCATTTTGAACCAGAGGTATCTTGACACCTTTTGGTATTTAACTGAGTGTCAGATAAGGAGGTCTGCTTGAGGGCCAGCATTTTATAACTTGTCACCTTTGGAAAGGTAGAAATGGCCAGAATAGCAGGGGCTTATTAGAGGTAAATAGCAAAAGGCTGTTCAGCAGTGCTGAAACATGAGCTCAGAGAGGAAGGGAACCATTTAAAGGGAGTTTATCCGTAGGGCTCCTCCTTGGGCAGAAATGGTGAGGTGGAGGAGTTACTGTGAAGTGTGTTTAAGAGCATTGTCTGAGTTTGGTGGGGTTTTTTGGTACTGTGACCCCAAGTGTGTAACAAAACTACATTTGTAATGCAGCTTCTAGATGTAGCGTAATTTTATGTATTTTAATAACTAATGACTTGGATCACTGATGTAGCACTTAAATGAGGAATTTATTGGAGAGCTCGTTTTGGTAATTTAAGGTATACAAGGATGGAGATAGACTACATAGAAAGTTGATAAGTGCTCTTCAGTATCCCGTTGACTGATTAAATAAAGGTTGAAGTGTTCATCAGTTGTGTAGGGGGTCCAGAGTGGGTTAAAATACAGAAAATGTTAAACTAGTTAAGTGATAAACATGCAGATGCGTTTCATGGAGTGATAAAAGATGATCCGATGGTAAACTGCAATTTCTAACAGTTTGAAGCTCAAACCATATCAGAAGATTGGATTGAACTGGTTAGCACTTCTGCATAAACATGGATTGAATGGCATTTTGGCTGATGAAATGGTGAGTGTAAAACTGTTTTGGGGAGAGACTTGTGAGTGGGGGGGCATGGGGAGCAGTGCTTTTTAGCAGGGTTGTCTTGAGAATCGCTACAGGTGTTAAGAATGACTTAGAATGTGCTTGTCATTTGCAGTAAGGGAGTGAAATTCTAATTTGTTTTAGTTGACTTAAATTACAAAGAGTTTGTCCAAGTGTTTCTATGATTTCTCACATTGGTAGCTGCCTAATTCTCTTGTTTGCTGTGAAAATAAAACATAGCATAAATTATTCCTAGAACTAGTGATTGAGTGGGTGTCAGATATGAAGTGCTCTTTTGTGAGACTTGAGGATCATCCGGTCCCGTGGAACACAAATTCCTTTGGAAAGCAGTTTTTCTGTTAGATGCTCGAGTCTGAACAATACCTTTGTAAGAGCATAGGATTCATGGTCACTGCTAATTGCTCGGTGTCTGTGGGTGGAATGGCTAGTATGGTGACAGATTATCACATAATTTGTTTTTGCATCTGTCTGCCAATAACTAGAATACATTGTGTTTGTCCAGCACTTGCTGACAGCGAGCCCTTATCTTCTGCAAATCCCTATCTCTTTCAATAGATATAGAACACTTTTTTTTCTATGAAAATTTGCAAACATGTAGTTAGTATCGACTACATTTTACTGAGTACAAAGGCCTCCTATTTTCTCGAGACTGTAAATTCTGTTTCAATGATATTTTTCTTTTCTCCTAGGGTTTAGGAAAAACCATTCAAGCTATTGCATTTCTGGCTTATCTCTACCAAGAGGGCAATCAAGGTCCCCACGTGATAGTTGTGCCAGCTTCAACATTAGGTAAGTGAAAAGCTTCTTAATTACGGAAAAAAAAAAAATCATGGACAGATAGTCCAATGAAGATAAGTTTTGTGAAAGAAACTTAATTATCACGTGGTGATATTCAGTTCCAGAAATGGACTGGAATGTGCACCATACGAGAGACATGCTTGCTCTGAATTAATTAGGCTTAACATATTTTTCATATGCAATATGCTGTATATGTGTCCCAAAAAAAAAAAAAAGATGCTTGTTTGAATCTGAATCTGAACTGGTTTAGTTGTGTAGTCTTCCTGAAGCTTGGCTGTAATCCCAGGTTTCAGACCTGGGATAGCAATAGTTTTTCTTGCATTCAGAATACTTTATTATTGGCCCCCACACGCAAAGAAGCTTTTACTGCACAGACTCTCTTTCAAAACAGAGCAATATGCTGGCATGATGAGGCTAATGCTGTATCTTTGTTATTTAAAGCCTCAGGTCTGAAGGAGAAAAATCATTGTGCAGTAAAGCTTAGATGGGTAAAGCCATAGAGGATTCCTAGTAGAGCATAGCTTTCTCTAGTGTGAGTTCAAGTGGCTTTGCTGAACGCTTATTAGCAAGAGGAAAAACTCATCTTCAAGTCAAGTATGTGTTTGGGCTTCAAAAGAGATTTCTTAGACTTCAGGAGGGGTTTTGAGGAATTTCTGTTTTAAATGAGAACTTTTTAAAATTAAATATTGAAGAAGGCTGGATTCTCTTACTCTGTTTGAATTTACCTAAGATTTAATAAAATGTAGGTGATTGAGATGGTATTTATTGTGTTGTTCTGGTTATTTTTGCAGATAACTGGATAAGAGAAGTTAACCTCTGGTGTCCTGAGCTGAGTGTCCTTTTGTATTATGGTGAGGAATAAAATCTAGAAATGAATCCAGGAATAATAGAGTTGGGTGCTTTTTTAGCCTGCAGAAGTTGATTGCTCGTGGAGCATTGTGTGCAGATAATTGGTTTAAGGCAGATGCTTAAGGCCAAGTATTTTCTCTCTGTTTGTCCCATCTTTTACTGTTTCTTAACATTCTGTGCCCATTGTTTTGTGCTTTTCTAGGATCCCAAGAAGAGAGGAAGCTTCTCAGATTGAGCATTTATAATAAAAGTGAACATTTTAATGTGATTATAACAACGTAAGTAGAGCAATAAAACTTAAAGTGAAATTTGGTTAACCCCTCCTGACCTCTAGTGGTAATAGTAGAAATAGGCTGGTTCTGTAATGCTTGAATTTCTGCAAAGTGCACGAGAAGCCATTTGTTGCTCTTGCCTTATTTGACAAGAGTCAGAACCTGTTGGAAATCTTCTTTTCAGTACCATTGCAATGATGCAGATGGAAAACATTCTGACCTGTCCTTCTTTTGCCTTATTTTATTTTTGCTAATGGGTTATTTGAGGTTTTTGGTGAGTTTTGACTCACGAAGTGAGCTATAATTGTCTGCTAGCTGTAAGTTGTCCTAGCTAGTTATTTCTACGTAGTGCTACTTAGGGCACCTAAGGTTTCCCTCTGTGGATCTTCCCTTATGTAGGCCTAGTATGTTTGTGTTAAGCTTGGTTTTAATGTCTTCTCCTGATACATTCCCTCCCCAGGTATAACTGTGCAATCAGCAGTTCAGATGATCGAAGACTGTTTCGCCGTCTGAAGCTGAACTATGCCATCTTTGACGAGGGCCACATGCTGAAGAACATGAATGCCCTGCGCTACCAGCACCTGATGACCATTAATGTAAGGGAACTAGCTGCTGGCGTGCGTTTGGGCTAGACTAAACCCTCAGGAGTTCAGACTGGCATTTTAGACATGAGTCAGGATCCTTTTGAAAAAGGCAAAGTTTGATTCAAGGTTTTCCTGTAACTATTTTGGTATACAGTCGTAATAATCTTAAGATGTAATAATTTACGCAGCATTTTTCAAGACTATTTTCCTGTGATTGAAAGCTTATACATAGTCACGTACAAAAGACATGACATGGGAGCAGCAACTAATTTAAAGGCAAATAACAAAAAAACATTACCCTGATAGAGCCAGGTTAAGCTGTAAGTATTCTTGAATCATTAGGGGCTGAGGTCTTCACAGATCCCTAAATCGTTTTGTTGTCTTCCCCAGAAAATAATTCCCCTAGACGTATGTGTATTTTAACTTGAAAAACTTTTTTTAATTAAGTCAAGGCAGGTTTTTTAGCTCTGTGTTTGTTGGTTGTTTTCCATGACCTTTTGAATGAATGGTTTTCACTGCTTCTTTCCTTTTTGGACAAATAGGCCAAGAATCGCTTGCTGCTAACAGGAACTCCTGTTCAAAATAATCTGTTGGAACTGATGTCTCTCTTAAATTTTGTCATGCCACGTATGTTCAGTAATAGCAAGAATGAAATCCAAAGGATGTTCTCTTCAAAAGCAGTAAGTATTAGCTTTTCTCATTCTGATTTTTTCCTTCTGCTGTCAGACTCCTGTTCCTGCATAGCTACTGTTGGCATCTTATGGCAAGAGATAATGAGACTATAAAAATTCAGGATATGAAACAATGAAATAATCCTTTTCAGCTAGAACTGTGACATAACGGGATGCTGGAGACTTGTAATGATCCTATGAAATCTGTCTCCTCTGTCTCCTCCCTCTACTTTCCATTTAGCCTAGTCAAGGTCGTATCATTAGAGCTGGAAAAGGACACCCCTTAACTGAACTTTTGCAATATTTTCCTTAGAAGACGGTTGAAGAACAAAGCCTGTATGAACTGGAGAGGATTGCCCATGCCAAACAGATAATCAAGCCGTTCATCTTGAGAAGAGTAAAAGATGAGGTAATATGTTCTTTAAAATAATACTTAGTGGTGGCAGTATCCAAGGCTCACAAGGAATAGAATGCCACATTTGTTCAGGGATAGTTTGACTGTGAAGAGGAAGGAACCTGCAAGGACCTTGGTATCGTGGTACTGCTCCTGGCATCGAGTGAATCTGTTTCACTTGGGGCCTGCTGCGTTTTCCTTCTGACTCTAAACCATCCTTGAGCTACTTGTCATCCTCTGAGAGTTGTCAAATGAAAACATGACCTGCGTCTGTGACTTTTGTGACTTTTTGTGTTTTATTGCTCATTACTTAGTGGCTTTTTGCATCTGTGAGAGATTATGTGAGCACAGTTAAGTAGAGCTCAATAGAGAAATGTTTCACCTGAAGCACCAAACTGTTCCTGATTTGATAGTAATGTGCTGCTCCCTCCCGAAAGAATTGCAGTAGTCTCTCACTGTACCTGTTGCACAGTCAGTAGTAGTAGTAGTTAGTTTCATAGGAATCCCTGGCTAGAGGGGGAGTAGGTTTAGAGTATAGTGGGTTTTGTCTTGAAGTGCACGGAGGATGTTGCTTCATTGGCTTTTTTTTTTTTCACTGATGAAAAATGCAGTGTATGCTCTGAATTTGTAAGTATATCTGCTTTCCAGTAGGCAGCTTCTTAAAAACTGACTTGTTAGGTAGTACATTACTGCTGGCTGCTCAGTACATTGAAGTTTTTACCTGATGCACTTTGTTATTAAATATCTTTTCAGGTCCTTAAACAGCTGCCTCCGAAGAGAGATGTCATTGAACTATGCGACATGTCCGAGAAACAAGAACAGATGTACTCTGACCTTGTCAACAAGCTGAAGAAAACTATTAATAGTAATGGTACATGACAGTCTTGTTTCTTCTCTCTGGCTGCTTGTTTGTTTGTTTTCATGGCTAAAATTTACAATCATTATAACTAGCCTTTGCTCTACAGAAATGTATTCCTTAAGTGACTGTACCCCTTGTGAGAATGATTCTGAATATAAATTCTGTCTGAATGTAGCTTTTTCTGAATATACCTTATATCTTTGTCTTTTGCAGAGAAGAATTCTGACATGGGAAATGTGATGATGCAGCTCAGAAAGATGGCTAACCACCCTCTCCTGCACCGCCACTATTTCACGGATGACAAGCTCAGGAGCATGTCCACGCTCATGCTCAAGGTAAGGTGGTAAGAGTCAAAAGCAGTCTGCTATTTCTTAAAAGTATCTGTGTAACTCAAGTCGTTTGTCGTCATTCTTTTGGTCAGAAGTGTCCTTGTCCAGCTTAATTCATTGTTGGTGCTTTTTATTTCTCTGTGGCATCTCTCCAGTGCTCTAATTAAGCTCTGTGTGTGTGGATGTGTAACATGCTGTTTTTATATCGGCTGTTGGAATGTAAAGAACAGTTCTGGGACTGTAGTCCTCTCCTTTTTGTTAGCCACCCCTTACTGGATATTCTCTCCAATGTTTAAGATAGAAATGCTTATGAAAACATGTTTAGGAGGTAGGTGAGTTTACTAGTATTTAGAAGCGTGAAGGATAAGAGATAGGGAAAGCGTTAAGATACGGCTGGCGATCTTTTCCTGGTTTGGCTTGTGCTAATGCCTGTGGAGTTTGGGAAAAGATGTTCCTTCTTTCTGAAGTATGAAAAACAAAGCCAAAAAGAAAAAACCCTCAAGAATCAGAGCTTGCAGCCAGTGCTTTGTGAAAGTTACAGCTGGCTTTGAACCTCTGTAGTCTTTTTAAAAAGTCAAGCCAGTCATTTATGTTGAACTCTGGTTGGGGAGAAGGGGGGAAGTCACACAGTGTTTTGTTTTTGACCCTTTTTTATTCCTGCTGGTACCATCGTACTCTCCAGATGTGGCTTTTCTTTTCCTCTTTCTTCCAGGCATGACATCCCACTCCCCAGCCTGCATCTTGGGCTGGGCTTCCCATGTCTTCCACCATCCATGCAAGGATTGGACCTCCCTTTTAGGGAATGTGTCTGCAGGGGAAGAGGTCTGATGCAGGGGTAAAGGCCATAGGGCTTGATGGGTCCTAGGTAATGGCTGTGGAGACAGAACATACACTTAGTTTTTGGTAGCACACATTGTTGTAAAAGCTGATTTGTGACCTAACATTGACCCTCTACTGTGTCTTGTAAACCTGGGGTTGCAGAGTTCATCTTGCCTTGCCTGCATGAGCCACGCTCTGGCATTTGTCCATGTCTGATTTGGCTACTCTGTTTTGTGTGTGGGGTTTTTTTCCCAGCAAATTTGGATATGTGTGTGCGTGTTTATTCTTTTGTCTTGTTATCAGGATTATGTCTTTAATGATTTCCCCTTATTTTTGCTACTAGGAATCCACACATCGCGATGCCAACCCTGAGCTTATCTTCGAGGACATGACAGTAATGACAGATTTTGAGCTACATTTGCTTTGCAAGCAATATGCTCATGTCAACAACTTTCAGTTAGAAATTGATCACATTTTGGATTCTGGGAAGTTCAGAACTTTGGAGCGCATTCTCTCAGACCTTAAAAAGAAGGTTTGTATTACAGAGAGTTGGTCAAAACTTCTTATTTTGTCTGCCCGTTCACTGGCTCTACATGGCTGATTAACTTCATTTTTGTGGAATATTTCCTTGTGATTTAGTAGATGTACCAGTAGATGTCAATATTGCCTAGAAATACTTCCATTTTAATGCAAAATCTTGCATATGCACTTCATTTTATATATAACTAGATATTCTTATGCTTTATGAAGCAACACAATTGCTCTTAATGTTACCATTTTTCTGAGTTTTCGAATATTCATCCTGGGTTAACCCTCCTGCCGTAGTATAAGGAGGTTGGTATTGTCTTCAGAGCTGATGAACTTTGTGAACACAGCCGCCTTTTGGGCGTTGGAATAAGATCTTACCGTGTTAGAAGCCCCACTGCACATGTTGAGTGTGTAGGTACTACATGTATGGAAGGCATGAGATGTTGCTACTGAGTCAGAGGTCCAAACTGGACCTGTTTTACAAGTTGAGATGCAGGATAATACTTCAGAGAAAGAACAGGAATTTATACAGCTGTGTGTTGCCCTTGAATTTGTGTATAGTCATTCATTTCAGATCGCGTTTGCCAATGCTCTGTATGCCATGAAAATTAACTTCCACAGTTACTGGGGAAATTTGTTTTATTGATACTTTTGGATGGAGTATGTCTGTTCTATCTATATGTTTAAATAGTGATTTAGAATGACAACTTTGTGGCACTGAATAACTAGTGTTTATTCAAGGCAGCAGAAATACTGGACATGTTGTCTTCACTGGCAGGCAGGCTTGACTTCCTTTAATCTGGCGTTGTCTTTGAGTTTGGAAAAATGCAATCTAACTAAAATTAGTCTAATTAAAATGACATGTACCAATAAAGCTTCTGTCTAATTAGTCATAATTATGTAGTGTATTTCTAAGCATTTCTTCTTCTCTTTTCTTTCCAGGGTGACCGAGTTGTTTTGTTTAGCCAATTTACGATGATGTTAGATATCCTAGAAGTTCTCTTAAAGCATCTGCAGCTTAAATACATCAGGCTGGATGGAAAAACGCAGATATCCGAGAGGTACGTGGCTTGCATGCTGCAGTTAAGGGAACAAATGGATGTCTGAATGGGGAGGGGAGGTGGCAGAAGAAGTCACCAAGGCCAGGTCTCCCTTCATTCTTGACTTTGCACCTGTCACTTGAGAGGTACACTGCACTGGTCACTGCTGAGGACTGTCAGAACCCATTTCCTTTCTGCCTCAAGTCTTGGCTTGCGTTGCTTTGCAAAACCCCAGTTCTCCTTTTCAAAGCATCACCATCCTAACTTGCCTTTTCATCTCTGGAGCTTGAATATCGTTTTCTCTGAGTCCTCACATAGACGTACCTGTGTTCTGCAGGATACATCTAATAGATGAATTCAATACAGATATGGAAATATTGGTATTCCTAATGTCAACCAAAGCCGGCGGCCTGGGGATTAACTTGACCTCGGCCAATGTCGTCATTCTTCACGACATCGATTGTAATCCATACAACGACAAGCAGGCGGAAGATCGCTGCCACAGAGTCGGACAAACAAGGTAAGATTTCTTAAGTATGATGCTTGTTTTTTTGTTGTTTGTTTGTTTATTTTTGTTTTTTTAAAACATGACCCCCCCTTTGGAGGGCTTGCCTCATACCGCAGGCTTCATTTTAAGCAGAGACTAAGTGGTTCATGAGCTAGGTAATTGCAGTGGTCTTAGCTCGTCCTGCTAGCAGAACAAACTTGTCTTTCTGCTACTTCACTTCCCAGTTCTGCAGAGCGTTCTCTAATTTCTAGTAGTAGGAGCTGACACAGATCCAAGTGCATCCACTGCAAAGCCTTTGACACCCTTTGGCAATGCCATTTGATCTCTTGAGAAGATTTCTAATCTCTCAAGCAGCCCATGTATCCCAAAGAGTGAAGCAACCCTGTGTCCCTCAGATGGGAGGAGTGGGGTGATGGAAGAGATGGGATGTGCTCAGTAGCAGGACTGGGGGAAGGGGATGGTGGACTTGTTAATGCCACTTTGGAAACTCTTCGGATGGGGGTGGCTGACAGCACAGGGGAAGACAAATTTTCTGGCAGTACAGAGAACAGGAGGTCCAAAGAGAAAACCTTGCCCTCTGCTCTTGCCCTCTGCTGTGGTTCTTTTCCTTGCTTTAAACCATTGCTAGTTGAGCAAAGGTTCAGAGTCTGCCCTTTTTTACTAATGCAGGGAATTTATTAAAATGGACTTACTCTGTTTTGTGTTTTTTAGAGAAGTACAAGTCATAAAACTTATCAGTAAAGGCACTATTGAGGAGTCAATGCTCAAAGTCAGCCAGCAGAAATTGAAGTTAGAGAAAGATATGACTGCAGCTGATTCAGGTAAGCTTATGCAGCACGAAATGATGGCCACATAGCTGCATTCAGGAGGTCACTGCAATTGAGTTTAAATCTGGGCAAACTAGGCCCTTTGTGCAGATGAACCCATAATGTTTCATTGGAAATAAATTAGAAAGATGCCCTGTACTCATCAGTTGAATTTTATTCAATTTATTTAATTGTAAATGAATCCTGAGACTGTACAGTTTACGAGAGGTTTGTCAGTTTATGTGAAATAGTAAATGCTGTAATAATGTAATTTTGTGCTTTTTCTTTCTTGTTCTGCAGGAGAAGAAGGAGTCATTCCTGCAGATATAGCCAGCTTGCTAAAAACTTCACTAGGTCTATAAAATGTCAACATATTATGGACCCTAAGGAAAACGGCAATGTCCTCCCCAAGAATTCTTGCATTACTGACCATGAGGTTTATGACATTTCTATGTTTTTGTATTTCTTTATTGTATTTTTCATGGTATTAAAAAATTTTTAGCACTGATGGCATTCTTTTGATGCTTAAAAAGAAAAAGATAAATGGCACAAACATACTGAATCAGATGCCAAATAAATACTGATTTATGGAGCAGTTTTCAAAATGGGGACCTCAACAGTGATCATTTTAAAAGATCTACTACTGCTTAAGTTTCATCAGTATTTTTATAGTAATATCTACCTCCAAATATATATATATATATTAAGATATATATATACACACACATACATATATGTGTGTGCATATATATAAATATGAGAACTGTCTGTTTCACTGGATTGTGCATATAGACTTTTATGTGCCTTATTTGAAAAAACTTGAATCTGTTTCTGCTCATTTGGGTCCCTTTGTTGTATTGTTTTGTTTTAGTGTCAATTGGTTTTAATAAAATTCTATAAAGGAATGAAATATTTTCATTTTGCATTTATTGAGGGTAAAGGGGAGAAATTCTAATGTGGGGGTTAAAAATAAAAGAAGCGGTGTTCAAGCTCGCAGACGTAAACGTTTTTATTCGGTGGTTGCTTGTTAGTCATGTTTTCTTCTACTCAAATCCAAAATGAGCTATAAGCCTAGTGACAAATATGGAGAGTATCATATGCATTAAATCAGAGTATCCACCAAGTGCAGTTTGAAGAAAGGGTAATTATAATGAAACTTCTTTACACCCCTGAATCCTTCATCTAGTTTTGCCAGGATTCCCTTGGGGGGATGGTCTTGCTGCTCAATATCGTCCGGTCCTGGTGTCTGTGGTTGGGAAGGAGGTTCAGAAAGAAGGCAACTTGGTCTTCTCTCCGATGTCTCTTGCTGAAGAGGAGCAGAGAGTGGAAGATGAAGCAGGAAAGATCTGTGAAGAGCAAGAAAAACGCTGGAGAATGTGTGCTGAAAGGAACCCAAGGCTGGAGTTTTCACTGTGGGGAGCCCGCCAACCATTACTGGAGTTGATGGTTTTAACTCTCCATTTCTAGTGAGAGGGGTGTAAGTGGAGGCAGACTTGTTCCCGGCTTCTACTCCACCAAGTCCCTTCTCTCAAATGCATGGAAGGAGCTGGTGCTTTGGAGACACACTTTTTTCTTCTGCTCCATGTGTAAGCAATTGAGATGCCCACAGGCCCTGCACCTGCTGGGGTTATTTAGTCAGGTATGTGGTGCAGCTGGGGCAGCTGCAGCTCATGGCTCTTTGACCTGAGCTTGGAGAAGCATGTTTGGGTTGAGGAGAAAGGATGATCTGTTTGAATGGAGGGCACCTTCAGCATTTCAAAAGGTGCAGCTTGGGATCAAATCTATATGTCTGCAGAACCATGTGAAGACCTCCTGCATCTTTCCACTGTCAGGTAAGGCTTTTGGGGAGGGTGTGAGGAAAAAAGGTGAGTGTGGGGCGTGAACCAAGAGTTCCTGGGCAGGGTGCCTGTGTCCCCTTTACCTTGCTTATTTTTCTTCTTATTCCTGGCTAGGTGTATGATGCACAACAAAAATGTTCTCTCAAGGCTGGGTGTTCCTGTAATTGTTTGTGAGGTTTGGGCAAACCTTCTGACTTTGTTTGCTTTACTGGGCGTAAATTTTTTTTTTTTTTGTTAGATCCTCAATTAGACCGTGCTTGTAGCGTCAGTAAGATGTTTTCACCACAAGGTGGTGGCAGTGGACCCGAGGAGGAGCAAGATGATAACGGCCATGTTGAGAAGGTAAGAAACAAACTTGGACCTGGTAAGTTTGTAGGTCTGTGGGAGGTTCCCAAATCCATAGCGCGATGGGAGAAAAGAGAGATGCTTGTGAAGAAGCTGAAGAAAGTTTTCTCTGGATTGGCCAAAGAGCTGAGTTCTCGTGACTCATGAGGACAAATGTCATTTTGAACTTGTTAGAAATTGGTAGCTGTGCAGAGGATGATTTCAGAAGGACCAGCCGTAGCAGCTCGTGGAGCAAGAGCTTGGAGTCTCTAGGGTTAGTGCTTGGGGAATGCAGTTTGCCTTGACCTGAATGCAGGCGGATGCAAGGGAGGCTACGCAAAGCTCCTTGTTCTAGTTTGTGGTCCCGTGTCAAGCCTGGCACTGTCAAATTTGGTGATGTGTTATTAAAATGTGTGGGGGAAAAAAACTCAGACGTAGTCAGTCACTTTATGCTGCGCATAAAAATAAACCAAAGATTTCTCATCTTGATTTTTTTGTGAAGCATCTGACCTACAAAGTGTAATTTCTTATTCTCCATTATATGTCTACAGAAAAACATTTGTTTTTCTGTGTGCGTGTATCTGTGTATATTTCATTTTCCCCAGGACCTGAGAAGTGTGCTGCAGGAACACAGCTGGGACTTCAGTGAAGCTCTGGAGTCCCTCAGAGTATGGTCAGAAGACTTGTTTGGCATACCCAGTCCCTCTAGGTACCTACCAGGCGCACCTTTTGCTGTCTCTCCCTTAAGACTGTTCTGAGATGCAATCAAAGAGTAACAAAAGGTTCATATTTTGGGGAATATGGGGCATCACTATCACATATATGTGAATTGTCAAGCTCTCAAAGCTGCTCTGCCTCTCAGTTCCTGCACTTCATGTCTGTTGCATTAGTTAAAGCATTGTCCTCTTTGAGCAGCCTGCAGACTAACATTTTTCAGCTTATGTTTGCTTGTTTTAGTCTTTAAGTGCACTTGCTTGGTGCCTGTGCCTCTCTCTGTGTTCGTAGCACCTTGTGTTGCAGACTTCTGCAAACCCAAAGTTACACAGATATCGTGGAGAATGGCAAAACATTGCTTATATCATTGTACAGCAACTCTATGTATAGCAAGTCAACACTGTCACACTTTAGATAATGAAACTCGTTTTGTCTTTATGTGCTTTTATTTTGTATAACAAGTGAGGTCTACTTTGTCCTTAAGGAGTATGAGATGAACTTATTACTTTTTGTTATGTGCATAAGCACGGAATGCGCTTCCAGGAGCGATAGGCAAGAAGTCTCTGGAGATGACTGAACTGGTGAGACTGAAGGAATATTGAAATGGGAGCTACCATGGAGGAGACGTGTGGCGGCCTGGGAGTCACCACTGTCCAAGCAGGAGTCACCAGTGGAGAATCCACAGTTACCTGTGGGGGACAGTGAACTGAGAGTCATTTGTGGTAAAGCTACCTTTAGAAGTGGCGGCCTGGGAGTCATCAGTAACAGAGTGAGAGTCACCAGCAGAGGAGCCGCAGTCACCCGTGGTGGACTTGGGAGTCATCTGTGGCAGAGCGAGCTTTATGAGTGGCGGCCTGGGAGTCACCAGCAGCAGAGGAAGAGTCACCAGCGAAGAAGCTGCAGTCACTCATGGTGGATGGTGGACTGGGAGTCATCTGTGGTAAATCTACCTTTAGAAGTGGTGGCCTGGGAGTCACCAGCAGTGAAGCTACTGTCACTAGCAGTGGTGGGAGAGGGAGGGGGGAATCACCAGTGGAGGAGCTGCGGTCAGTTGTGGCAGAGTGGGAGTCCTCCATGGCAGAGCCACCTTTAGAAATGGCGGCCTGAGAGTCAGGAGTGGCGGCTTGGGAGCCACCACTGGCGGAGCAGGGGTTGCCAGCGGTGAAGTGAACATCACTAGTGGCAGAGCGGGAGTCACCAGTGGAGGAGCTGCAGTCACCTGCAGAGAGTCGATCATGGCAGAGCTGCCGGTAGCAGTGATGGCCTAGGAATCAGGAGGGGAGGCCTGGGGAGCACTATGGGTGGAGTTGGAGTCAGTAATGGCAAAGCCACTGTCACCAGCAGGGAGTGCAGGAGCCACAGTCACACATAGCGGACTGGGAGCCTCCTGTGGCAGAGCCACCTTTGCGAGTGGCAGCCTGGGAGTCACCAGTGGTGGAGCTGCTGATACCAGAGGAGGAGCTGCCATCACCAGTGGCGGCCTGGGAGTCACCAGCAGCGGATCTGCTGACACCAGAGAAGGAACTGGCATCACCAGTGGCGATGGCACTGGTGGCCAGTGTCAGGAGGACCTGCCATCACCAGTGGTGATGGCATCACTATTGCACTGGACTGTGCGTATAGACGTTTACATGCCTTATTTGACAAAACTTGAGTCTGTTTTTGCTTGTTTTGGTCCCTTTGTTGTATTGTATTGGTTTAGTGTCAATTGGTTCTAATAAAACTCTATAAATTTATTAGAGCCCGCCAACCGTTACTGGAGTTGATCAGTTTTATCTCTTCATTTCTAGTGAGAGGGGTGCAAGTGGAGGCAGACTTGCCCCTGGCTTCTACTCTACCAAGGCCCTTCTCTCAAATGCATGGAAGGCAGTTGGTTAGAGGCTGAGTATAGCAGATCTCTCCGAAGTGTGTGTAGGTGATTCTGAAACTTGTAACCTACAACACTTGTTAATTGAGACATGAAAAGATAAATGTGCATTTTTGATTTCTTTGTTTGTTTTACGATTTTGCAGCCTCCTGTGGCAGAGCCACCTTTGCAAATGGCGGTCTGGCAGTCACCAGGGGCGGAGCTGCTGACACCAGAAGAGGAGCTGCCATCACCAGGGGCGGACCTGCTGACACCAGAGGAGGAGCTGCCATCACCAGTGGTGGCCTGGGAGTCACCAGTGGAGCTGCTGACGCCAGAGGAGGAGCGGGTGCCACCAGTGCCGCCATCACCAGGAGACTGATGGCTTTAGGAAAAAGGGAAAGGGGAAAAAAGGTGCGTGGAGCACCAGCCACCTACTAGAGGACAACTGATTCAGAGGTTGATAACTCCCTCGATGAAGGCTATGACAGTGGTAATGAAATTATGGAAGACTATTACAAGGTGCAAGCGCTCAGCTTCCTAGAAGATGCATCCCAAAGTGAACTAATGCTGATTCCCTGGTGCGCAGAGAAGAAAGTGGAGAAGGTCCTGGCGCTGCGGCCCTTTCCCACCTGGGACGCCCTGGTAAGCCCGTGCTCTTGCTCTCCAGGTCCCCAGGAGCCTGAGCCCAGGAGCCTCCAGCCTGGGCAGGCACCGCGGGGCGGCCTCCTCCTGACTAGGCTAAAGGCGAGTGCTCCTTGCAAGCCAATAGCGTCTGGAATAGCGTCCTATGAGCTGGAGCAGAGCGAGGGAAGGGGCGATTTTGCCGAGAAGCTCCAGC
>VZSG01001043.1:26402-92630 GCA_013398315.1 Nothoprocta pentlandii | reverse complement strand
GTCTTTCTGTCTTTCTGTCTTTCTGTCTTTCTGTCTTTCTGTCTTTCTGTCTTTCTGTCTTTCTGTCTTTCTGTCTTTCTGTCTTTCTGTCTTTCCTATCTGAGATCTAGTTCATTCTTACGGGAGTAAGAAAGACCAACTTTTTTTTCCTCAGCCAGGCAAGGAACAACAGTAGTGTTGACTTAAAGTTAATCATTGTACTGCTGAAAACCAGCAAATGAAGCTAAGCCTGAAAGAGGTAAGGTTTGACATTATATATATATTCATTTATTGTCAGGGTCCTAAAGCAATTCACAGATTTCTTAATGGAAAGCACCAGAGATGACATCTGACTCAGTGGGGGTGCTAGGTGTCTTGACCATCTGATGTCATTGACCTCACTAGAAGCACACCCTGGCCAAAACTAGGTGGTGCTTAGGACAGCCTCCTTGAAGGCAAGCAGGGTACCACCTTGTGTTATTTAACTTGGTTGTCTAGAGTGTCTTGGCCTGTCTGCCAAGAAGGGCAGAGTCGGTGTTAAGGAACGGGCTCCATGGCTTCCTGCTGGAGCTTGTGCATAGGCTTCCTTTGTTCAAAATCAAAAGTGACATGGGGTTTTCAGTTGTACTGGTAAGTGTTTACTGCCTTGGTAGAGACGCATGTGCCCGAAGACTCTTGCCAGACCTTTGATGTACATGAGGAGGGAACCACATAAGCTGACTGAAAACTGCAGCTTGATGTTTTATCAGCAGTTTTATGCAGAAGGATCACTGCTTCCATTTCATGTGAAAGTACAGCTCAGAATCCCACCTGTGAAATCCATCTGGAGAGACTTTAGGATCTCGAAATCTCCTGCAGGAATTTAAAAAAAGAGTATCTGCTGAAGGGTGTGAGAAACATGGCACTATATGTGAGGAGGAAGTTCCCTCCAAGGACAAGTGAGTGATGATTCAGTTCACAGACACCTCTGTTTATTTTATGATAAGATAATGCTATTATATAAGCTCCCAATGTCTGAATTGCTGCAACTGATATTATGCATTCCACTTCCATGTTTTTAGAAGCTGGAAGTATAACATCAAATTAGCTTCCCTTCTCCTTAGCCTATAGGTATATTCCTGCCAAGAGGCATCTTTATCTAATTTGACTGTCATGCCGTCTCTAGACAATAGTCTATCCAAAGTTAAATTAAAAAAGCTTGGTAGACATTTTTCCTTTCTTTTCTCATTACTGTCTTTAAAGCAGTTGCTATTTGTTTGCAAAGTGCTTCTGCAAAGCTGGACTGAAACAAACAGACAAGTGGGTTTGAAATAGATGCATATCCAGCAGCTCGGTATGGGTGTTCTAACAGGGGTGTGTGATGTCAGTCAGTTCATATATTTAGTCATCTATGTATAGTGTGTGTATCACACCATCTCATGCAGCTGAAAGTTCTTCTAACCCACATCAGCTAAAGCCTTTTCCAATTATGATGACGATGGGGTTTCTGAGACAAAGCTATTAGTTTCCTCTTTTCCACTGGATCTACTTTTCTTTCTTTGGGGTTCTTTTTTTTTTTTTNAAAAAAAAAAAAAAAAAATCCCTTTTTTTTTTTTAAAGGGATTTTAAAGAAATCCCATTTATAAAAGACCATCAATTTTGGAATCCCTAATTTTAAAATAATTTTCCCCTTTTATTAAAAACAAGAAGATATTCTTAAATGCTCAGCATAATTAAAATTTAAAAGAAAAAAACCCAAGGATTCCAACTGCAAAACCTTCAAACACCAACAAGCCAAAGGATAAAGAAATAGAGGTTTCAAGTCCTTTCGGAAGAGGTGCAATTTGTTTTATGAAACTATTATGTTCAACTTTACACAACCTTAAATATATATTATATATACAGTTAAGAGATCTTTAGACATTAAAGGCAAATTTTCCTTTGACTTCTGTATCAGAAGAAGATGATACAAGTATTCCAAATATGAAACATGGGTTTGATCCTTAGGAAGTGGGGAGAATTGTGCTGCTTTATGAGGAATGAAGTAAGATTTGAACCAGAGAGGAGGCTTAATGCTCTGTTTCCCCCAAGACACATTAGGAGTGTAAAGCTCAGCTTTGCCTTTCTCACTGGATCTCTTCTTCAGATACAGACATTCCTCATCTTTATACAGGCAAGGGGAATATTAAGGCAGCTTTTTCCTTTAACTTTATATCTATTTCGCTTTCCAAGTGAGTTTTCCTCCTTGAAATTTAATGAAAGAAGAAAACTCTGAGTTTTTCAGAGCAAGGAGAGACACCTTCCACAGCTCTGGCTCGCTCTCTTTAGAAATATGCTTTGCACTTTTAGAGGAGGGAAAATAGAAAATGTTCCCACCAATATTTTTTCCTTTTCATTTAGTCTACCTGATAGAAGGGGCGGAAGGATGAGGTGATGCTTTGGTTGTCTTCTTGGGATTGAATAGTGCTGAAAGCTCACACATGACTAAATACACGAAGGTTAAAGAGTATTGTACCTTATGTGGCATTCTTCTTGAAATAGGAAGCTTAATGTTGAGTTGACTTTGGGATTTACCTTGCAGAGAAAGAGGTGCTAATTAACTGGGATGTCTCAGGGGCAGGTGCTGACAAGAGCAGCAGCTGCAGAAAAGAGGTCATCAGCACTGCAATTTATTGCAGCCACGAGGCAGTGTCGGCCAGAATAGCGGTTTTGTGTGAGCTGGATGGAGCAGGCACCAGTCCAGAAATGCACCTCGAAGAAACATGCAGCACTGAGGTAAGAGGGACCTGTTTGTCCTCACAAACCACCTACTTGTTTTCGCAGTGTTGCAGAACGTACCAAGATCATTTATGTAGCATGCAGGCTTAGTAAATAAGAGTACAGATAAAAAGGGGTAGGATTTTGGCTGGAGTTAATAGAGATTGCAGAAATCCAACTTCAAAGCCTAGGCTGAAGAATCTAGAATAAGACAGATAGATAATACATAGAGAGATAAAATAGATAAGAGGACCCTTTTATCACAGAGCAAAGAGGTAAAGTTGTTCTCCCCAAAGCATAGAAGGGATGACCTCTTTCTCTAAGCAAGAACCCTTCCTGCTTTTAACATGGATTCAAGAAAATGTCTTAGAAGCTTAGAAAAATGTCAGTCTTAGAAAACTAAAATAATGATAATGACCATGGTATTTTTCTGCCAGAAAGTGCTTTTATTTATTTTTCTCTAGCTGTGACAGCTTCTGTCTTTTAAAGAGGGAGGAATGGAGACTGTCAGAAGGTCAGTGGAAGACTTGTAAAGTAGTCTTCACTTGGATACAGGAAAATAAAGAGTTTTGAGTAACTCCATGTAGTTCTTGTTAGCTTCTAGTCTGAGAGAAACTGGCTCTTTGGAAAGCAGTAGTCCAGTAGTATTTTTTTTTCTTTTCCTTCCCACCTATGGAAAGTAGTATTTTAATTCAATCCCCTCTTTTCTTATGGCGGATAGCAGTCTGGACCCTGTGGAGCCTGTAGAGAGTGGAAACCCCCCCCGTACCCATTCTTCTAAGATCATATGAGGTAAATGTTTGTGAAATTCATTGGGCTTGAAGTACTTTAAAAAGCAATCTGGTTTTATTACTTACTGTTGCGTTATATAGAGGAGATAAAATTGCAGGGGCTGACTGTATATGAGACTATCTGGGGGAATAAATAGAAGGTTGCAGCTTAGAGTGCCATTTGGAAATGGTCTCGGACATAGAAATCTATGCAAAAAGACTGATGGCAGCCAGAAACAGCAGGGAATTGCAATCTTGCTATGGTTTTTATTAGAATAAAAATAACTGTTGGATGAGAGTTTTTACATACATCTGCGTGCCTACTTATCTCTGTGTGAATAGCCAGCAGTTTGGATCATGCACTTATGGGATCATTGCTGACTCAACAGGCACAGTGTTAACTCCTTTACTATTACAACCAATGCCCTGGAACAGAGATTTGTGGGCTGCCTCCAAAATATGCTTCTTAACCTTAAAATCCTTGCAGGAGAGGCAGGAAAAGACCTGAGAGTCTGTGTCAATTTTGCATTCTTTCTAACGCTTAGTCTTATGTAATTAGTTGACCCCCGTTTCATGTAGATATCTCATTAACCTCTGTGCCTTGTCCTAAACTGAAATGACCTTTGAATGAATAAGTTACACACCCAAGACTGAGGAATGCTAGTAAATAGAAGTGCAAGAAGAGAGATCTCAAACTACACAGCCTAAGGAGTGCCTTGGATAACTTCTCAAGGGAGAATATTTAAGCTTTTTATTTCCTGGTCAGATGCTTTAAAATCTCCCTAGAACTTTTTGTGGTAGAACAGAAGCTGAAATAATCATAATTCCCTCCAACTGCAGTCATTCCTGCAAAACACATGCCCTGCATTTGTCTCTGCAGTTCCTAGATAAATGTGCCTCCCCTCCCAATCCTGCCATGAGGTAAAGGGTACAGTTTCAGGTCATGCTGCTGTCTTCAAGTGGGTTAGCTGGCTTTTCAAAGGCAGCTGCTAGCTTTGCCAGAAGGATTTCATGTTCATTGCCTGAATGCTCAAGCTCATACAGCCATTTGTATAAGACTGTCTTGTTCAGGTAGTATCTCTCCTTGAATGTGGGCAAAAATATATGTATATATATATATCCTGGCCACTTGTTTTTCTGGTTGTGGGGCTATGTATGTACAAGGAAGAATATGAATGCAAAGGCCTTCCCTGTATTGGTTTGAAATACTTTGCACTTTAGCTATGTCACATGTTGTGGTCACACTGCACAAGTGGCCAGAAACAGCTTCTTGGATTACCGGGTAAGAATTAAAACGTTTGCCAGTCTCACATAGCATATGCAATGCATAAGATAAGCTTTTAGCTGATGTGAATAAAGGTGGCTTTTAGTGACATGTATTTTTAGGGGAAGGCCAGAAGATTGGCTGCTTATTTTTTTGTTGACATGACAAAACAGAATATCTTCTCTGATGCAGCTGCCAAGAGATTAAATCATAGCCCTGGGTGGGGTATGGAAATTATTTTGCTAGAAATTACATTGACAACGTGTGAAAATGTTTGAGCAAGTATTGCTCCATTGCTACACTTAAGGGAGGCGGAGTTGGACACCACAGCGTAGACTTCAAGTGTTGCAGTTACTGAATCACTGGGATGCGTCTTGTTCGTTTGTTTTTTTCCTGGTAATAAGAAACGGAACTAATTCCCAGGATAATTCTGCGTGTATTTTCTGTTTAAAATTGGGGAAGCTTCAATCCTACTTCTAAGGAAAAATATGTGCGTGTGTCTGTGCGTGCATGCAGGGATCTGTGCTGGGGACTCATTCCTAGCAAGCATGTAAGGAGCCCAGGAGAAATACTTGACAGTCAAATTGTGCTCGAATCGTCTGAAATGAGCAGTAAATCAAGAAGGGTGACTTAGAGGATATGTGTGCAGGAAGATTATGCACACAGGCAAATGAAGGCAGTTAAAATAGGAAAAAAAACGCTGAACAGATTTTTGAGTATCATTTTGAAATAATTCTCCCCCCTCCTTCCCTCTGCCTTTCCCCTCACCCCCTCCCACCAAAAACATAGCAGAGAGAGGGGATAAAAGCAGCAAAATAGATGCAGCAAGATTTCTTCTGTAAAGTAGCAGTGGAAATTAGGATATGAGTATGTTAGACTGACCACAAGACACACGTGCAGATAATGGACAAAATATCTTGTATATAAAAACAATGTGGAGGAGTTTGTTGGTGCTGCTGAATATTCATGTAAAGGCTGACATGAATCGAGACCTGTTTTGGTTGCATAAGCGGATGTACATGAGTCAGCTTTTTGCATCTAGTAGAATATTGCCTTAAAGTGCTTTTCCACTTGCTGGGAGGCGTGTGCTGGAGACAGCCAGGAGCTTTCCCGTGTGAGCTTTTTGTGTGGGTCCCCTTCTCTTTGAATCATGTCTCTCTGAGTATCCCAAATATCAAACGGGATCAATACCCGTAGCATCAGTTACGGGTGAGAAAGGGAGCTTGCTCGATGGAGCAGCCGAGTGCTCTGCCTTTCTGCCCCTAGAGAAGCAGTGTTTCCCAAGGTCTCCTTGCAGCAGCGCACACCATGCTCCGGATGCCTCGCGCACAGCAGGGAGGTGAGAGATGCCTACAAGCAGCTCACAGGTAGATAGGTACTGTCCTCAAGTTACTCGAGCAGACCACGTATGGGGCTGGTGGCTCCCCCTCGCCGTGCCAGCAGCGCCGTGTCACACAGGCTCTATGTCAAATTTAGCAGGACTGAGGACACGAAGCCCTCTCGGTCCTCGCCATCGGCGCGGCAGATTGGAGAGGAGCCAACCACACGCGGCCTGCGGAGCGGCATCCCCGCGGAGGCGGGAAGCAGGCGAGCGAGAAGAGAGGGAAAAGAGAAGCTGGGGTCTCGTTAGGGAGCAAAGCATAAGAGGAACTCACTTGGGCGAGGGATGCGCGGTCCGTGTCGGGCGCAGCGCGGTCTGTGTGCCGGGCTCCGCGGCGGCGCTTACATCTCCTGCTCGTTAATATTATGCAAGCTCCTCCCTGCCGTGACACATAGAAACCTCAGTTCCTCAGATAACAGCTTTGCGGGGGCTTTTTGTTTGTTTCTATTTTTTTCTCTTTTTTTTTTTCTTAAGGCTACCTGGCAATGGGATTTTTTTTCAGTTTATCCTCGTGCATTTTTAAGAAATATCTTAATGTCATTAAGATTAAATTAATAGATACTTCCATGACCAGGCACCAGGGAGCTGAGCCAGATGTTAGTTTAGCTTTGTTTTGTTTTTTTCCTAAAGTGTAAAACACACGGAGAAAGCCAAGAAGCTGCTGCCTTGATCTGTAGTATTATGAAGCTTTCCAACAGCTGACCTTATTATGGAACAAGACGTTAAACAGCTACAGTCCCATTCAAGTGTTGGAAGGAGCAGGGAAGGGTATAATGGCTAAGCCTTTGCCAAAAAGCAAAAGTCCACGCGAAATATGGTTGTAGCTAAGAGTAAAGAAGGGAAAATGAGCAATCTAGGAAGTTCTGTCCTTGAGCATATCAGTGTGCGTGTCAGCGGTGGCAGAGCCCTGTGCTATTTACTGGTGCTTATCAGCTGCCGGGTAAGATGAGGGCAGGAGGGGCGATGCTGCTCTTGAACTTCCATCGTACCCGTGGCCTTCACAAAGTCCATTCAATATCCATGCTCTCTTTTCCTCTTGGCAGGCAACCAAATGCAGCAGTGCTGAAGCGAGGTGTTTGAGATGTAAAGCAAACAGCCAAGGCACCTACTGCACACGTGTATTTATGAAGCCCTGTTCCATTTTTATACTAAATGGCTGCAGGTGCAGAGAGCAGCCTTGATCAAAGCAAGCTGTCAGACTCCTACAACTTGTTGTATTAATCACCTGCCTCAGTACAACTCATTTCTGTCCAGTAAATGCATTTCAGTGGTGTCAGCGGCTGATTTTTCAACCACCAACACAAATCAGCAATTTTTCAAGCCTTAGCAGCCAAGAGAATATTTACAAAAACAAAGCAAACAAGCAAAATAAAGCTCTCAGCATCTAGCCCAGACTGGTATAACTTGACTTGAGAGAAAAATTGCCCAGACAAACCCCAGTGATGACACTTTGCTTTTCTTGACTTTGTAGTCCAGATGTATATGCTGTGGCAAAGTGTTGTTAATATTTAAATGGGGAGGGTGTGTGTGTGGCGGGGGTGTTAACTTGGCTTCCTCCTATAGTTACTTTTTGCAGATTAAGCTCTATGTTTATTTTACCCATTAAATCTGCCACAGTGTTTGATGGTATGAAAAGGTTGCCAAAAAAATGTCCATTCTCACGCAAGTCTGTGATTTTTTTTATCGCAGGTTTTGGCAAGAGACTTTGCAGGTAAATAACCTTTTGCTTGTGTCCACCTCCTGGAAACTTTCAGAGCTGTGGGAGTGTTGCAGTTGAGGTTATGGGATGTTAAGAGCAATACAAATCAGAGCTGGGAGAAGGAACACGTGCTCTGAGCAGATGCTTTGAGAACAGACCAAAGCTGAGACGTTTCCTTATGAGAATCTGTTGTCAGATGCTGCTACCACTCAGCTGCTGGCATTTCAGCACTTTGCATGGATCAAAATTAAAGCCAGGATTGAGCAGGACAGATGTGCACTTCAGAGCTCTCACGGGCACTGTTGTTGGCTTCGTGAATCACAGTGCCCATCTGCTTCCCTGTGGATCCTTAAGTGTTATTGTTTTTCCGCCTTTTGAATCACTGCAGGTCCCTCCCCAGCTCACTCTTTCAAAGAACTGCTCTACTTCATCCCAGCGTCTTAGTCAAGCCTAAGATTGAAATAAGACTCTGAATTTGCCAGTCTCTCTACCATGAGAAACCACATGTAACGCAGCTGGTGGCCCCATCCATTTGAATGGATGTGTCAGTAGGAACATATGCAGCAGAAATGGTTTCTGACGGCTCATTTTTGGGAACAGTGAGGATCCACCTTCACCCAAGCTGAAAAATGAGCGAATCCATGACTGGGACGCAAGCTTTCCTTTCCCAGAAGGGAATTGCCAGTCAAGATGTGACATTCCTCCTGAAAGCGGTCACCTCCAGCTAATGCTTCTGCAGTTCCACTTGCATGTCTGGGAGAATAACTGCCCTCAATCCAGAGGTTTTATTAGAAATTTAGAAATTTATATTAGCACTCGTGTTCATTTCCTTTGCAATTTCCATGCCCCACCCATTCCTTTTTTTTTTCTGCTGTTATTTTTAAAAGTTCATTTAATTTTAAGTGAATCTGTGAGAAGGGTACATAGGAAATGGAGAATAATGCCTTCCCCAGTACACAAGCCTTAATAGGCCTATGTTTAGATACCTTAATAGGCCTATGTTTAGATACCTGTCAATGTAGCAACGTCTTAAGACCAATCACTATTTTATGAGTAGAAGAGCTATTTGCAAACAGTAAATTTAGCAGCCTTTTAGCAAACAGTAAAGTCTGCCAGAGAAATCCAGTATTGAATGGACTTAATGTTTGGCTAATGCAACCTGCATTTACAGTATAGCTCAAAGAAAATAGTCCCATGGAGCACTGAAAATACCAGATGTTTAATACTGAAAGAAACTGAAATGTTTAAAAGCTTCTCTTTAAATGTATGTGATGTATGTTCTTGATTTCTTTTTTTTTTTTTTTTTTTTTTAAAATACCAAACAAAAAGGTTGACTGGGCTTGAAAAGCATTGTTGTGTGAACAAAAGGCTGTTGTAAAACTTACAGCTCACTTTCTTCAGCCATATGCATTGCTTTGCTTGGGTACATACATAAAAGTCATGAATGGCTTTGGAAAACTCAAACATGATTACTGTATTGCCATAGTTCTGGTAAAAGGCAGCACTTAATGATCACTCAAATCTGAGATTTAGTTCCAAAACTAGCTCAGAAAAATCAACTAAAGAAAGGACAGTTGTCTGGGGAGATTTAGGTTTTACTTTTTAATATTTTTGTACCCTCCTGGCATTAGGGAGCCTTTTTGCTATGAGTAAAAGGCATCAACTGAAAGATGCTTCTTTGAATTGCTACTTGGAGCAACAAGAGCAATTGCAATTCAGAATTTAAATACGGTCATATCCAGTCATTAATGCAAAATGCTTCACTATTTCTAAGGCATGTGTTCAATATTTTCTGCATATAAGCATGATCCTGAGTTATGTTTATGAGAAACCACGTTTTACAGTAATGTTTGCATGCCTTTATCCTGGTAGCACCTCCAGCTTAGCTGATGAGCAATGATACTCTGCTCAGCTCGTGGGAAGTCACATGCAGAGATGCTGTTTAAGCACAAATTCCCCATGTACAGCCAGAGGGCTATTCAGAAGATTCACATCAGCAGGAACACACAGGTGGGAGCTCCTTTTGATATGTCATATGCCATCTGACCTGTTTCTATCTGTCCTCTCTGTGCTAGTACTTTGCTTTCTGTAACTTTCTGTAGAAAATCCTTAAGGGAAGCAAAAATCAGCCCCCAGGGAGAGCCAGTCAGCTGCTCTGCTTATTTTAATTGATGCTTTGTTACCCTGCTGTGGGAAGGAAGCAAGAAGTGAAAATGAAGTATTTGTGTATAAACCACAGAGAATAAGGGGTGTTTTGTTCCTCATTTCGTGCATATAGTTCAAGTATTCTTGGAAGTCGGCGATAGCGGCTCTTTACGTTCGGAGAGTTCAGTCACAAGGTTTCGTCAGCTTGTGAGCCACTGCAGCCGTATCACATGGCAGGAGGGGCTGTGTAAGTAAATCATTTTGCTTTTCTGAGAGTAGGGGAATAATCCTGGAGTGGCGCAAGTGGGCCAATGCAATTAGGTAAATGGTTAAGCCTTATGTAACGCACCATGTGCTGCGCGTCCCTGATTACGGGAGGGATAACGTTACACAGATGTGTTACTTAAAAGCGTCTGAAATTATCTTGTTAAAGGGAAGCCTTCTCACAGACATTAAGCTGCCTCCTCGTGGTGGGCGGGTACTGAGCCCTCTCGCTGGGATGTCTGTCTCACTGAGCAGGGAGGCCATGCTCCTTTCATACCAGTGTGCATTTTAGGGTAGAAGTGGGTGAAACCCTGCTGAAATCTGAGACTTCCCCCAAAATCTCTCCACATTGTCCCTTGTGATTCAACAAAATGAATAATTTGATGTCCTAATCTCTTTCAGATTAAGAAGATTTCCCTGTTCCTGGCAATAGGTGGGGGTGATCTGGCAAAACTGAGCAAGATGAAAGGATTGGTGTCTCAGTCCTAGTTTTGCTACCACCACAACCGAACTGGAGATATCTCCATCAACATGTAAGTGAAATACTTCATTTCACTTAAATTCCAGTTTTAAAGAAACAAAGTACTCTCCTCCAACTCCAGAAGTGGTTCTACAACATCATTTTTTTTTTTAATGAAAATAGAAACTACTACATTTAAATCCAAACAAAAACACACTAGGGGAATATTTGAATGTGTTCCCAGAGAGAGGAATAATCTGATACTCAGACTAGCTTTCATTTAAATCCTGCTTTTTGTGGGATGCAATGTCATGCTGGAGCAGGCTAGGGAAGTATGTGCTTAAGAGTCTTATTGAACAGAGTAGATGGGTGGTGACACATGGTCAAACTTGAACCCTGGAACTCTTGGAGCTTAATGGTTAATCTGTCAAGGGGCTGAGACTTTTCTGGAGGACAGGCTGCAGAGATAGAGGGTGAAAGACTGAATCTCTGTCTATATGCATCGGACCACAAAGCTAGGGAGTCTTTGAGTATGGAAGACAAGAGACTTCACAGAAGGGAATAGAACCTTGTTTTGTATTTATAAGATACATAAGGACACACTGGGCAGGAGCCACAAGCAGTGTGTGGTGCTCCCATCGGACTGAGGTGAATGGGGACTAATGTTAACACATGCCAGCCTGCCTTGCAACTCAGCCCGGCCTGGTGGCCTGTCCTCCACGTCGTCTTTGACCTTGGAGCTATTACAGACCCTGTGTGGGCATATTGCTTTTAAGAGCAATTTGCTTCCATTTATCTAAAGGCCTGGTATCAGGTAGATAACTCTGTTCCTACCTGGTCTGTTTGCAGAAAATGGAGCAACCCAAAGCCAGATGCATAGGCCTGGAAACAGTTTCTGAATCTCACCATAAATATTTCACTGCTTGATCTCTTCCTAATGCCTGTCCACAGTTGTTGAAGCCTAGAACTAAATATATTAAGTTGGTTCTTTTACACAGTGGCTTAAAATATATATTAGCTTAAAATATATCGGGAAGGGAAGCAAGCTAGTATTACTTTCTTACCAGGCAGCTGCAAATGGTAAAACTGTCTACAAGCTATTTGGCAAATACCAGACATAAGTAGAATGAGGATCATGAGGGAAAAGCTTTACAGGAGGAGCAATAGAGGTAGATAGCCTCTAGCTGAAACACTGGTTTACAAACCCTTCCTACAAGTAGCAGGTGAAAACCAGCAAAGAAAAGTTAATTTTAAAATGCTAATGTTAAAAAGTTAAAAGGAAAAGTTAACTTCTCCAAGCTGAGATACTGCCTATGTCTTCCCTTTTCCTCCATGCCTGTTGTCAGCTCCTTCTATACTGGTGATCTTTTTCTGGACAGAGACAGAGAGCAATGTGGCACCTTAAGCTTCAAATTCTCCTCTTGACTTTTTCTCGACTCCTCTTTTTCCTCTGGTGCCAGAGAGCATAAAAATAGCCTGGCAATGTTGTCTCCTTTCCTGGCATGAGGAAGAATCATGTTGGTCAAAATGCTGTTTTCAACAGCAGTTGGGCTCTGTTTTCTCTCTGTGATAAGCAGGCATAGCTGTCCATCTATGATACCTAGACAGAGCAATAAACTCTGAATGAGCAGAGCAAAACAAGGAATGCACTTTCCCTTTATATAGAGCTAAGACCTCTGTATGCTGGTAGCATGTTCATTTTTAGCTTTGAAGGTATTTGGAGCTATTATTAAATGTTCCAAATGTATTTATACAAACAAATGTGTTGCTTATCAGCAATCAACTCAACCATCAAGCCTGATGACATGACAATGTTTATGTTCTTCCCTTCCTCCCTATTTTCTTCTCAGGGGACTGAGATATCCTGTCCCTGAAAAATCATCACTACCCTTCAGTTGTTTGGTCTACTCTTTTTTTTTTTTTTCCTCCCCCCTCTTTCTCCCACAAGCGTCATAGTTTTAAGGAATGAAAATCAGGAGCTTTTCACTCTTAACTGATAGCCAAACTGATGTATCCAACTTGACTTGTCAAACAAATATGGACTCTGAAGAAGCTGCATGAGCTTTGCTCTTTAACTCCAGCATTTTTCTTGCAGTTCCTAGACATAGAAATTCTTATTGGCAACCTGAAGTGGTATTTGCACGACAGATTGATAAGGAATCCTATTCTGACCACAAGATACCTTCAACACTTTTGCTCCTTGTACTGGGAGTATTATTATTGCAGTACTTAAAAGGTTAGACAAGTGCAATGCAGTGTTTAACCTTATCAGATTTTTTTTCTGCTTTCTTTTGCGTGCAGCTGATGTTTGAGAGTCCTTTGTTAACAGGCTGGGAGGAAAAGAAGTTAAAAACTCACCATGTGAAGAGGCTGAATTTGGCCATGATGTAGACATAACATCTTTTGTCATTGTCTACTGGGGAAGGAAAAAATACTTAAACCATGATGCAAAATGCTTGATTTACTCCTATATATTTTGGAGCATTCCATCTAGACTCCTAAAATTACAGGAAAGTATAAATTACTTGAATTACACTTGTTTTGATGTCCCGTCCAAAATATTTGCAGTGATCTTAAGTCTTTCGCAACTTCTTCTTTATCTGTGTGTTTTACTTTTTCCTGTCCAAAATAGATTTTTCCCAAGAGGTTTAAGTATCCGTGTAAGTTGTTCCTGTCTCCACAGAGTTCTGTTTTGGGTGTTGTTTTGATAACTTAGAACTTTTTTACCTTCTCATGGAGTATTTAGGACTGCGTGTCTGTATGGTTTGACAGACAACTCTACTTGATGCTAAGCAACAGCCAGAACTGTTGAGGCTCTATCAACTCTCTGTACTTCAAATAACCACTCCTCTTCTGCAAAAAGACTGTGGCAAGATAATGCATCTTTGTTTTCTCTTTTGATGCACATTTTTTTTTCTGGAAGTTGTGATGAAAGCATGTACTGGTTGAGACAAGGCAGCCTTTTGTTTGCCCCAATTCAGGCAGGAGAGGGAAGAGAGGCAAGCAGGACCTAACAAGTTGTACATTTATTCAAGGAAGTTTACTTGGCAAAAGAGGCACACGGTTTTCTCCCCACACTTTGAACTAGAGCTCTCTTGCTGTGAATACAGATAATTTTGGACAGAAAGAAAATGAGGAAAGGGTCTGTGGAGTAAACTCTAGTTAGAAAGCTAAGAATCTCCATTTTATGAGTTTTCTGATAAGATTTCTATCCTGGCAGGAGAATGTTCAAATCTTGTTCAACTCTATGATAGATCGATTACCTTCCTATAGAAACCACTCTGGAAAGAATTTTGTTTACACTGTGAAGGGGTAATGGCTTGAAGGACACTATGGCCAGATTTGTGGCAGTCAGATGCTGGAGTAGTAAAATACAGTAAAAGTCCTCTTGGAGAAGTTGTGTTGTGTGCATTAACGTTTGAAAACAAGGAAGAGTTTTGTCTGTTGTGGCATGCAGAAGTCACTATTGGCTGAGTTAGTCCAGGCTCAGGAAATAACGTGCATTTGCCTTCTTTGGGCGGAAAGCACATGCCAAAATGTTGTCGCACACCCTGAGTTTAGCATGATTGTAAACTTCTCGCAGAGTTTGTTTTGCATGAGTTTTTCTATTCTTAAAAGGAGAACTGAACCAAAAGCAATCACAGAAAATGCAAGGCTTATCTCTTTTAGCACAATGAAATGCTGGAAAGAGGATTTGCCCTCTGTGTGACACTGGTTGCAAGCACTTTAGCTGACCACTAATGCAGATGACATGTTTGTTCCATTGCTGAAGCTATCTTTGACCTCATTTCCTCATGTTATTCACCAGCCAGAGGCTAATCAATAGGGACTATTTGCTGTGACTTGTAGTCCCATGAAAGCTACAGATGATACAAAAATTGATGGCGAGTATGCAACAACATAGCACTAACAGAATAATTGTTTTCTTTTACTTCTGTGTTGACAGTGATGTTATACTCAGCTGAAGAAAGATCCTAAAACTATTTGTGGATGTTTTCTCCAGGAAGAGAATGTTTTGAATCCTTCTCAACCATAACTTGAAAACAACCTCGCCCATTCATGTGCAAGGTAGCCTTATAGCCACACATTCCCAGCAGCGTCTTTGCCATGACCAGATGGTGATGTTTGCTTTTAATAAACTGGGCATGGAATATACTTGAACCTTGATCTCAACACTATAGACGTTATGATGCATAATTGTTTTGTACTTTTCCCTGTAGGAAGAGCCGTTCTAAAAGCACTTTTCTCTGATTTTAGAATCAAAGACTGTCTTCCTGGTCATATGAAAGGAGAGGTATTTAGCAAGCTCTGAATTACTCTTTTTATTCTGAGACAGTGAAGTAGAAGGCTGGAGAAAAAGATCTATGTTCTTAGGACATGAGGAATTTTAATTCTCAGATTATGTGTACATAAGCTAATTTATGAAAAATTTTAAAAGTGTTATTATATATAGATTTGCCAGAACAAATATTTCCCTAGGTCTTTAGGAAGAGGGCTTTATCTCTAAGCAAAATAATAACTGATCTAACAGTATTAAAACTCTGTTTCTCAGAGAAATATCAGAAATTTATGCAGCAATAGCAGCATCTTTTAGCAGTATATAGTTTAAGGAAAAAAAAAGTGGTGGTATTCTTCATGGAGTGGATGGAAACCAACATTAACATGACTGGGCCAGGTGGTCCAGTCTGTGATCTGCAGGTATCCAGATGTTCCAGCTGCAGAACAGTAGTTCTTTTCATTGTCCAGCATCCTCAAGACTTGTCAAATTAAAGACTTGTCAAATGGACTTATCTCGCCTTGGGTATTTAGGGTGAGACTCGCTCCTTTGGCTCCTCTAATAGTTTCCAGCTGGTATTTAATTCGCTGCTAGCATGGGAGTTAATATTGTCCTGCCCTCAGAGACCATAGCGTAGGTTTGGCGCTTTCCAACCGGTCAGATACACAAGGCATTTTGTGGGTGCGTGTGGGGAGACCGTAGCATTGCATCTGAGCTGGAGGAATGTGTCCTTTGAAGGTGGATTTCCCAGCAATAATTTAGCATTGCAGTATGCGAGTCTCATCAACGAGGGTCTGGTGTGATCCTCTTCAAGTGACCTCAGTCACCTCAGTTCGTTTAGAGCTCTCATGGCTTAGACAAATTTGATTAAAGCAAATTTTTGTTGCGGAATAGTGAAGGTTAAGGCAGTTGTTAGGAGTTTGTATCATGAAAGAAGGACAGAGTAGTAGTGAAGAAACATAACATTTGTTATGTTACTCTCTAGGAACAGGTAGAAATGAAGCCACGACTAGCAGAGACCAGACTTGGACCAAGGACCCTGAAACACAGTGGATTTCGTCTGCTTCTATGTAAAGGACTGTGGAATATCCAAAGCATGAAGTGATAGGATAGCATAGGATGACTTATTTATGGTGAGTATTTCCTCCTTAAATATTTATAGTGTGGGTGTATATTGTTTCACTCATTGAAAGCCACCTGGTTACTTGTGATTCTGAGCTGTTAGTAGTATATTTGCCAAACTGAAATCAGGCCATAGTGTTAGGGGCTGCTGCATCAAGGTCTGCACTGTACAAGATGTCCCACCTAGAGAAAGGAAGACAGCTGCATTTTGCACATTACACAGTGATCAGATGTACCTTCTGCACAGCTAAGATGGGACTCCAAAACTTCCATAAAGGATTGATGCTTTTACAGACAACCCAAACATCACAAGCTTCTGTGATATCGATTACAGCAAAAGAAAATGTAGGAGGAGACCTAAATCAGCCTCTAACTAATAGTAAGAATAAAATATTCTAGAGGGAACAAGTTATTCCATAGCTGCTCTTTTTAGATCCTCTTGTATGTCCTTAAAAGATTTTGTGGTGGTCTCTGTCAAAAGCAAGGTACTGCCTTGGATGCATCACAGCTCTGACCATGGTTTGTACAGCATCAAAATGAATAATTTAAAAATAATTTAAATGTATAATTTAAATCATGATAAGAATCAAATATTTATTATAGGGACACCTATTCATGAAAACAAATGAATGTCATGTGTGACAAATGGGATGAAAATAAAGATCAACTTAGAAATAAAATTTTCTAGCCTATACCTGTCTTGGGCACTTAAGAGTTATCCCTATTTTTTGCAGGGCTGAAACTTCATAAAGTTTTTTCCTTATTGCTAGTGTTAGAATCTTGTTTGTATGAAGTTTCTAGTTATATATTCACTGAAAGTGCATCTTGAACTCAAATGCGTCATGGTTAAGTGCTTTGCTGAGTCAAGATGTGAATGAAAAACTTGATTGAGTAAACTGTAAATATAGCTTTCTTAAAAATAAACCTCATTTGGAAAGTCATGCTTGAGTGTATGATTGAATTTTCCATAAACATCCACTCAAATTTCCAAGTTGCTTGGAAAATGAAATAATTATTGCAAGACAACGAAGCGCTAGTTGTGGTTTAAATATTCCACATGTCTGGTATACTGTAGTCACTGATTATTTGTACTAATTAACTTAGCGTTTCATACTTTGTTCCAATTTGGAAGGAAGTCGCTGCCCTAAACACACAGTTGGGCTCTTGGCTGTAAGGAGATTAGTGTTTTCTGTGAAAGGTGACGCTGAGGATGGGTTTTGAACAGCAATTCTTCCCCATTAAAAGGCTTTGAAACCCCTATAAAAGCATGGCCATGCAGCAAACACCCTCTAGCTGGTAGAATTGATCATGCCACTTTGAGTGGTCGGGTGAACTGATTGGTGGCCTTGTTTTGTAGGCTGCATCTTTTTAAAATAGTGCTGTTTTCTCATACGTGCTCTTTGGGACCAGTATGTGTGTTACTAGACAAAATACACTGCCTGCCTGTGATCTTTCGAATGTCACCACAGTATTTTTTATAAATGATGCTTAAAATGGTTAGGCAATGAAACAATTAATTGATTTTATAATGAAACATGAAATCCAACGGGCTTTGAGGTAGTTGAGAGCAGCTGATGTCTGATATGGTTAAGATCAATGTCATTATCTACTTGCCGGAGCCCGGCGGCTGCTGGTGAAGAAGTCATTAGTTTTTAGGGTAGCTGTCCTGTTTTGACAGGTTATACTTAATCATATGCTACTGACAGCTCAGTGCTGGGGTTCTCAGGTGTGATACTGGTACTACTGTGTTGATGAGACTGGGTTTTTATTGTGGAGAGAGAAGTGCGCCTGCACAGAGCTACTCCACCTTTGGATTGCAGAATAAATTGTCTGCAGAAGCACAAAAGGGAATCGATTGTGTCTCTTTGCATAACTATGTCAGCACGCTCTGAAAAACACAGAATTTACAAATGTAGAAATATTTTCTCAACAAGATATCTTAAAAAATCACCCGTTACAAGTGACTTGAAAGGCTGAAATGTCCGAACATGTTAGCTGTGTTATTTATGTAGCTTTTCCCATTTTGAGTCCTTGCTCCAGCAAGTAAAAAAGTGCTGTTTTGTTTTGCTTTATTTTATTTTATTTTAAAAAACAACTTTAATCAGACTTCCTTTACCAAACCAAGATTCTTGTGAAACACCTACATGTGACTCCCATATATCAAGCACTTTAGCCAGAGAGAACTTTGTATTGGCCTCCCTAGCAGAGAGTGGGAGTTGATGGATTTTTTGCAAGGAGAGGGAGTTTGCTGCTTTGCTAACTGACTAAGAGTAAATCATAGGATTGAGATCAGTAAGATGAAATACACTCATTCCTCTAAAATTGTTAGTTGGGGCATTCCATGTTGATACAGAAAACTTCCAGTAAAGTCTGTGCTAGAAGGAGATGTGAATTTGTTGGAAATGACTCCAGGGAGGAGCTCTTGCTTAGTTCTGTATAAGCCTTTAAAGATGCATTTACTCCTCTGCTGAACCCCTGTTTTATCAAAACTTTGAATGTCGAGTTTCTCCTCTGAAACACCACAGTGATTTTTTTATTATATTCTTGACTTTTTAAATTATAACTAAAAAGCAGTATTGCTTCTGAATAGTTAGGAAAAGGCAAAAATAGCAAGAAATATAGATGCAGAACACATGTGAATGCATTTTGGAAAACCACTTAAGAGGGTTGTTAAGTAGGCAGATGGAAAGGAAGAAAGTCCTTGTGTCACCAGCCCAGAACTCCTGGTTGCAGCTGCTTGTTTGCTGAGGGAGGAACCTGTCACCTGGTTGTCACCTCTGAAGGGACAGTCCCCAGGCTAAGTTTTCCTGCATATCTTGAGGCCAAGCTTTTTTTTGGAAGGTGCTCCTGTAGCAATATTTGTCAAGACAGACTTTCCTTGCAGATGTGGTCATTGGAATTGGAAGGCAGTGGAGCTGTTTTGGGGTCAGACAAAAGTAGGAAAATCGGTGCTGAGAAAGCAGGAGGCTTCCCAGACTGCAGAAGGGTATTTAGGAGGTGGAGAAGTGCTTGCGCAAGGAGGGGGTAGCAAATTCATCCTACTTGCCAAATAAGTCGAGACAAATAATCAGCATTAGTAATGTGTTCTGTGGTTATCCTGGGCTAATGGTGAAATAGCGATGGCAGATTTAACAAGATGATTACGCACTTAATCCTTCTGCTGATGTGTGATTTATGAAGTGTTATGAGGGCTGTGATGATGACAAGCCTTCAAGAGGGTCGCGTAAATGAAGTAAGAACAGATTGGAGATTTCCCCAGCATATTTACCCACTTCTAGCAAACCGTGTGCAAGGACTGAAAATGGAGAAATACGGAGGTGAGGAAGGAAGGGCAGAAGAGCAGTGGCTGCACAGAGGCCTTTTCCATGTTTTTCTTTGCTAGCTTTTTTTCCTTTTCCATTATCACAGTTTTAAATCTTGATTTTATTGGATAAACTTGGTGGTTTTCTTTTTTATTTTCTCCTCTAGCATTTAAAGTCAAGTCAGGTGAGTCATGGGTCAGGCTTTCCCATGCAGTTCCCATATCTCCTACTGCTCAAAACTCTGCTTGCGGCGCACGGGTGTTATCTGTGTACACAATGAAATGGCTTTCAACAGGAGCCATGGAGCCCCTGGAAACTGTCTGGGCCTTTTGGTCATTTTTCAATTCTTGGGAGACTGGAGTGAAGCCCTAGGAAGGATGGAAGCTCATCTATCAGTCATGTGAGCAGCTGTTTTTGGCCATGCTTAGTAAGTGCCAAGGGGAGGAACGGTGAGCTACAGCCAGGAGCAGATGGTGAAAATAGATCTTCTTGGCCTGCACTCAAGTCTGTGCCCAAGCAGAGGCAACTGCAGCTTATCCGGTGTGTTAAATTCAAGTGAGGAGTTGCATTGATGCAGCCTGTTTAGTTGCATAAGTTGTATTGAAGGAGCCTGTTTTGGCTGTGAATTACTGTGTGAGAGTAAGTGCCAACTCGGCTTGCAAGGGGCATTTTGCTCAGACCAAACCATGTCCTCAGCTGTCTTATCTCTGATTAGGATGTGCTGTTTGGACAAGCAAAAAAATTATGATCTTACAGCTCTACGCAGGGTTTTTTAAATCCCCATGTAGTTATTCACAGTTACAAGGATGGCAGATAGCAGAGCTTTACTCACTCTTTCCATTGTGAACGCCTTGTAACTAAGACCTTTTTGACAACCTCATGTCTGAAATGGCTGCACTTGCAGAAGCAGCAATAAAAGACAGGCAAGAAGTTACATCCCAGATGTGTGTAGTTTTCATCTGCTTCCATGTGTGTGACCGTACTCTCTCCCACCCCTTAGGTTCTTCAGTCTGCTGCTGCTTGGCTCTAGTCACACAGAGCTTACTTTGTGCTGTACTTGTTTCTTGCTTTGTTTTCCTCTCAGACATTTTTTTTAGCCCAATTTCTTATTTTTCCTCTGTAATGCTGAGTCCCCAGCAGCCTTCTCTTGGTGTGTTGATTACTCTGTGCTTGCCAAATGCAGTGTAATCTGAGCGGGCCATGCTGGTTCTGGGCTCAAATATTGCTTGCATGTCACTCAACGTATTTAGAGAAATATAGATATCCCTAGGGGACATAGGTTGTGCTGGCAGATAGCACAGTTAGGTTTATCTAATCTTTGCACTGAAATTCAGTTGCCCTGGACAAATAGTTGCATTTTGAGTTCCTAGCAGTGTGCGTGGCTCTGAATTACCTTTTAGTTCATGCTGACAGGACAGTATTAATGCAAGTCATCCCTTCTGAAAGCATGTCAAAATCTCAAAGGGGCTAATGCTCCCTGGATAATCCATTTCCTCCAAAGCTGATAGTCACTGGATGGTGGGTGTTTGTGTTCTGATGGGACTGCTTGTTAGTGTAACCCACAAAACACCAACAGGAGAAAAACAAAAGACTAGTTGAGCTTGACAGAGTGGCCAGAGAGAATTTGCAAACTTACTCTGCTCCTCTAAGAGTCTGCATTATCCACTGGTTCTTTTGGAACTAACAGTGAATTTTCCTTTTAATCCAGCTATGAGAAGGAGCAGTTCCCATTTGTCCTTGATTGACATTACAATGTTTTGACTGATGGAGTAAATAAGAGACAATTAGATGATCTGACTGAATCTTTTCCATCTCTAAATTGTTGATTTCAAACCATTCCACTCATTTTATTTTGTAAACTATTTTAGATAGATGTAGAGCTGTTGCTAAAATGTGTAAAGCTCAGATTTGACAGCTATGCTGTCAAAGTAAACCTCTGCCAAAGAAACATTTAGTGCTGTTTTCTTGCATACTTTGAGAATAGGATGGGGAAGACAGGAGCTTTGGGAAAAGCTTGAAAAGAATAAGTGAATGGAGTCTAATGCAATTTCCCTTAAAGACTGGCTATGCAGGGGTATTTCTTGAATTTAACAGTATCAAAGTTTACTTTACAGATTAACATTCCACTAAGTGTCTGAGAAAATGATGATATTTCTGCAGGCCAGCTATCTGCTGAACAGTCAGATGGAAAGCCCAAAACTGCAGCTCTGAGAAAAGCAGTCAGCAAAGGTATGTTCATCTTCAGCAATAAGAATTATGCATTAGATTACAAAATGTTTTCTTAACTCTCAAAATGACCTTTCTTTACAGAATGCACACGCATGTGCATGCACACAAAAGTGAGTGTGTATTCCCAGCAGTCTAAGATGTAAAACCTCACCTTTTTCAAAACATTTTCAAATTGTAATAAAATTATGATTTAAACTCTACTTGAATATTTAAAAGTAATACCTGATGTGATCCTCAAAGTAGCCCTATATAAATTCACTGCATCTGCTGACAAGAATTTCCTTTGGATCTCTTGTTTTAACATTGTATTCCATCTTTTCATCTTTCCTCTTTTCACTTGTAGTGAGGAGTGACCAACTCTAAAATCATCCAGACCCGACAGCTGCTTTTACGTTTTGCCTATCCTGTATTCACTGTGTGGCCGGGAATAGATTTAACTCACTTCAAAGCTTTTGTGATAAATCATATGTAGAGGAATCAAAGCTGCGTCTGCTCATCTGGGGAAACCTTGTCTTCTGATTTCCATGGGAAATGCAAGTAAGAAGGTCTTGAGATAGCTCTTGTTGGAAAGGGAAGGAGGACACCAGCTGGTCGTTTAAGCCTAGGCGCCAGACTACAATACCAATTTTTTTTGTGGTTCTCAGCAGGTCTCTCTATTTGTAGGCCCTACTTTTCCCCCATGAAAACAAACAGAAAAAGGAAAGCTAGTAACCTACTTCCTTTAATGTTTATAACCTGTAACCTTTTATAACTTCTGTAATTGTTTCCTCCTGCAGACTCAAAACGCAGCTGTGTCCAGTTTGGCTGAATCACAGTAGATCGGTGCTTAAGTCTGTCATGACTCCTGTTTTTCACTTGATGACCTTAAGGAAGAAATAGCGCAGTCCGAAGGCTCTGGGTAATGACACGTAGGTTATACTATGAATGCTTTTGTTTCAGGGCTTGGTTGGTATGAGTATTAGGTCACAAATTATTGGAAAGAACAGTATTTCACACCAAATACTGCAGTAGTTTTCCATTAGGATCCTTGCTCAACCTCTGATGTTGAGTTTCATCTTAAAATGTTTCCAAATAGGAAAGTGGTTTCATCTTAAATGTTTAATTTTAGAGAAGTACTGGATTTTCAGTAATATCTATTTCCTGAAGAAGGTAAGTGCATGTTGATGACAACTGTAGCAGATGGCATGGGGATTACAGAAACTCATGGGGCATTAAGTCAAGAAAAGACTAGAAATGAAAACCACTCTGTGGCAGAGAAGAGATTACAGACCTGGTCAGCATGGTGAAGGGAAGCTTCCATTTATTTCTTGTTGGGGGAGGCGGGGTGGGTGGTGGAAACATAAGCTTAAGTATTAACAATGTTACTGTCAATGGCTGTAAAGCTGAAATGTGTTTTTACGTGTGGGTATAAAATTATGCAAAAAATTATGCAAGAGAAGAGTCAGAGAGGTTTTTGGTTGTTGATTTTGTTTTGTTTTTCTCCAAAATCTCTCTCTACACTATACGAATTATCCTGCAGATCTGGTCTATTTATGATTACATAGGGGACCATGTGATTACATATGTGAATACATATGTAATACCTATGTATTACATGTACACATGTGAATACATATGTATGTGAAAGCAAAGGTTTTCACATATAATATTGTTCTTACATTTAAGCCTCAAAATGCAAAGAGACAAAACAGTTTTTCTCCTTGCTGCCCCAATGTCTAAAAGTAAAGCCAAGAAGGAGAGCTGTTGCTCAATAGTCATGCTTGGACAATGCACCTGCACCAGCTGTTGATGCTGCTCTGTGTCCTGGCACCGGAGGCAAGGCTAGGTACCCACCTGCTGCCACTTCCACTTCACCTCCCTGACCTGGAATCAGGAATTGTCTCCCTTGGGATGGATCTATCAGCCAGGTGCTGAGGTCTCACAAACTCAGAATTGCAGAGATGTTGGGGGAAAGAGGGAAAGTAAGAAAGAAAGAAAGCTTCTTCTAAGCTTTCTCTGTCTTTCAGAACTACCTCAGCAGGTATGAGTAGGGATCAATACAGTTCTCTCGCTCACTTGCGGTGTGTAATTTGTCATGCTGCTTATGATTAAAAGCTCTGTGGTGATGAGCCTGGAAGGTTGATGCTCTTAAAGCCTGGAGAAATTAATTCCTCCATGCTCTTTTCAAGATATTTCTACGAGCTTGTAAGTTGTCTTTTTTTTTTTTTTTTTTTTTTTTTTTTTTTTTTTNCTCTCCTTCTCAAGAGAAAGATTAGGCAACTTTTCGTTTGTTTACATTTGAACGTGTGCATTTGAAATTAGTTTCATGTGTCAAGTTGTTGTCCAGAAGATACTACTGATTGGCTTTGTTTTCAGGGTAGAGACAAAGTTCAAGTCTTTCCTCATTTTACAAAATATTATTTTTTAATGCATCTAATTCAGTTGCGGTTTGTTTCTAAGTTGAAAATGAACAGTGGCTTTTTTTTTTGTTTACTATTAAGTCTTAAAGGTGTTTAAAGAACATAAATTTTTAGAGGAGTTAATTTAGTGTTTAAGTGCCTTTATATTCTAGTCCTTTTTTTTAAGGAAAATTTTCTACTAGGTTCCAACTCAAAACAAAGAATTACAGGGCCTGCAATGCACCGAGAAGCTGAATGTTACGTGCACGTCGAGGTCACTATGTTCCTCATGACACATTCAGAGAGTTTATGAAATGACATCCTTTATCTTTGTTTCACCCTCTGATTTCGCTGCGAGATGGATTGCAGTTCTCACGGGAAGATTTCAAGTCAGACAGTGAGAAATGGAAGAAGTCAAGGACCTGTGGAGCTGGGACTGGTGACTGAGGTGCTGCTCGTGAGGGCAAAGCTGCAGGAAGTCACCTCAAATGTGCTTTTATTAGTGTATTCCGGCATGTGACGAATTCAGGCTCTTGGAGACCATTACTTGTGAGTATGCAATTTGTTGCACGCAGAGTGGATGTTTTGCTCTATCACGGGGGATTTTAAGAGCTGTATTAGGTGCAGTGTTTAATTCCCTAGAGCTGACACTTAACAGGGGCAGAACATTTTCTGCTAAGTGTTCTGGGCTAAGACATCCAAGCCATAGTACATGACTACTTCCAAATGTATATTCCTTCAGGATTTTAACTGTTGTCCCTCTGTTCCTTCAAGGACATGCCATTAATAGTTAACTTTACATCCAGTCATACTCCTCCTTCCTTTTTCATGTGGAAACTGAAGACCAACAAGGGTTTTGTTTCTACATGCCCTTTTATGAATCTGTATTTGAACTGGGAAGACAATAATAGGTTTTAGAGGGGTTTTGTCTTGTTCTCAGTGTTTCCATTTCCAGACAAAAATCTCCAGGCCTGCTTGTGACACTAAAGGATTTTGTTTTAAGCGTTTAAAGTGTGAAAATGTTTCCATTTATAGAAATAAGTCGCCTTTGACCAGAAATGGAAAACCTTAGTAAGGAAGATAAAAGAACAAAAAAAAAAAGAACCTGGATGGCTGTCACCACCATGACATTGATACCAAAATTTGTGACCATTAGGATTTTTCCGTAAGTCATTGCATAAAACTTTGGGAGTGAGTGAGGGCAGAGGAAAACTTAAGTTAGCCAGAAATCCGGGTATCTTTTCTATGGCAACCTCTGATATTATGTAATATGCTTTCAGCCAAAATGAGGAATTAAAGTTAAAGTATTCTATGTGCTTACCGACTTTTTTTTTTTTCAGAGTAAATGAAAATTCTGCTTTTGCTTGCAGAATTAGTCACGCAATGAAGATGTTGACCTGAGAACCCTGTTCTGGTGCAGGCAATGCATTTCTGTTGTGGTTTAAAAGGCCTTTCTGGAAGCTATATGGCAGTACAGAAGCAGCAACTAGGAGCTAGGTGAGAGTGTATCTAGCAGTCCATGAAGTCAAATTCCTCTTTACTCAACTTCCGACCCATGGTACTTGTATATCTTTCTGACTGGGCAGAAAAGAAGCAAAAGCTTGAAGTGACGTGAAGACTTGGCTCAAGCTTATCTGCAGTATCTAAGAAAATCGACGTCCTCACCTGAAGGACAAGAGTTTTGGGATGGATATTGGCAGTATTGTTCTTGCCATGGGAAGGACTCCAGGTGCAGATGAGCAAGGACTGAAAAGTCTTGGTTGAGTCTTGGTAACTTGTTCCTGCTATACTGGCGGGATACATTTTTGTGCTTTTTCTAGTGAGGTTGCTTGTACGTATAATGTGTTCTAGATAGGCAATACATTGCCTTCTTTCTCGTGACTCCTGAACAAGACATAATTGAGTTGTGTTCTCTAATCCTTTGGTTGATTATAACTCATAACTTGGTTTACATTGGCTTTGCTCTTATCCTGAAGCTTCTGGTTAGTTTTCTTTCCGGACTCCTCAGACTTCATCAGTTAAAAATTCTTATATTTTTCATAGTTAATCCTGTCTGAGAATGACCAGAATTGACAATGTCTAAAATGCCTTAACATCTTCCAGATTTCTGCAGTGCTTTCATTCATAAGGCAAGCTGGACTGGTCCATGCAAACTCATCTACTTTAACTGCAAAGCAAAATGTTTCAGATACTTTGTCGAGTATGTGGGATTTCAATATTTGGGAATGCCTTTGAGTGTTTGCACTGTAATTTGTAATAATCCCTAAATTATTCCCATAACAATCTGCAGTACCAGTAGGTTCATCCCTAGCAAGTACAGACTTCTAAATTAATCTGTTTTAGCTCTTGACCTAGAGCTGTTTCTGCTTCATATTTCATTCATCCTTGTCCTGCAGTTCCAAAGATGCTTTCAAACGTGCTGCTATGCCATCCCAAACCCCAAATGAACATGATGGATAATCCAACACTCTGTTGATTGTAGATTATCCAACAGACTGTAGATTGGCCAACCATATCGGTCTTGTGGTCTGACTACAAGTCCTGCAATAGTTTGAAATGCCCTTTCTTTTCCTTCTGAAGCTGGGAGGCATCATTCCACTGGTTGTGCTGTTCCTCTTCATTGCACTCTTCTTTCTGCTACATTGTGCTAATGCTCTGCTCATGTTGTTTTGCACCCTCCAATAACCAGAGCATCAGTGGCCAGAAGCATGGCCATAATTCCTTACAAGGACTGGGATATCCCTGAGTGTAGAGAGCGTAAAACCCTTGCATCCAGCTGAGTCTGTAGCTTGTAGTAGCTTTTCTGTGCAGCTCTGCTGCTGCTTCCATCTAGATAATATTCTACCATGTGCCTCGTGGTGCCACAAGTCAGATTTTTCTTGAGTGGCAGTGTTCAACTTGCAGCAAAAGAAATCCTGGTCATTTTGATGGTCAAAGCCCTAGTTTTGGACTCAAAACAGCTGAGGTATTGGAGTCTGAAGAGCCTCTTGACTGACCATGAGGACTCTGTGCCGGGATGCTTAGGGGAATGTGGGGGAAATATAGCACTCGGATGCTTTTTAGCATGATGTTCCCAGCAATGGTTTAATCCAGGAACAAATTCCAGTTGTTGACAATTATCTCATCCCTGTGGCTTTAATTAGATGTAGTGACTGTCACGAGAGATCTAACCTGTTAAAGTGCTACTGCTTTTTGCTCCCCTGGGGGTACCTTTTAGAGAAAGATAAAATGATTTTGGTGTACAGGATGTACAATGCCTCTCAATTTGTTAAATTTGCCAACTGCTCTGGGAGCCTGTAGGAGGAAAGGTCATGTACAAGAGTGAAGTGCTATTATTCATCCTAAAAGATTCTGTTCCATCTTCTGAAAAAGAAATTCAGATTTTTCTGGATGTTCTCCACTACTTGACCGGTTTCTTTAAGCAGCTATTTGGAAAAGTTATCATTCGTTCTTTGGCCAACATTTGTATCGTTCTTTTGCCAGGTTTTGTATATCCCTAGGATACTGAGTACTCTCACAAAGAATGTTTTTCTGACCTGTGGTAGGTGACTACTTACCTCCTTTTTTTTTTTTTTTTTTTTTTTTTTTTTTTTTTTTTTTTTTTTTTTTTTTTTTTTTTTTTTTTTTTTTTTTTTAGTCTGTTTTATGTGACCAGACTGCAAGGAACTGATTTTTGGTGTCTTTTGACTCAAATATATACTAAGTTGCAGTGTGGCAATGCAGATCATGACCCGCAGTAAGTCCATTTGCTTGGGTTAAATTCACCTGATTGATTTACTGTGTTCTCCCATTATCCCGTGATTGTTTTCAAATATGCAAGCAGATAAAGTGTCTTGAAGAAGGAGTAAGCTAGGTGTGAATGCAAGGAAAGGAGATGTGTGGGAGAGCAGCCCAGTAAGCCTCCAGCTTTGGTATAACTCAATCCTGTCATTTATGGGGCCAACTCAAAGGGTGTAGTCAAAACCCTCTCGGTCTACGCAAGGTTGCAACTTGAACAAGTTTATTTTAGTTGACTTTTAATTTTAACTTGGCATCCAATTTCTATCTTTAATTACAATATATAGGAAAAAGTAGGGTTCATTTTGAGTGCAGCTCTGGGAGGTCTACCATGATTCTCCTGTAAAGCTAGAATGTCTAGGATGTCCTATGTGTACAATTCAGCCTTTGCCATTCCTGATTGATATAACTGTAAGTGAGCAGGATTTAAAGGTATCTGTTACTTCATTCTCAGAGGGAAGGATGTTGGGGACCTGTATTTCATGTAGTTGAATATATCAGTTTTCCCCTTATGTTTTTGTGTGCTATGTTGTGTATTGATTTTTGCTTGTCATGTTCAAGATTTCTAAAATACCATTTGTCTTATACAGTGTGCATTCTAGAGACTTATGATACAGTCTGTAGCAAGCAAGCAATATTAAAACAGAAGAAATAGAAATAAAATATATTATTGCTAACTTTATAGAGTTGGCATTAAAAACAATAGTCAACAAAGATAGTGATGGTTATTCAATATATGTTTCTTACGCTTTAAATGCACATGTATCTCGTGCTGTAAGGGTTATAGAATGCACAAATGCAAATGGATCTGGTTATTTATTTGTTTATTGTTCTAGACATTTGACAGAAGGTCCCATCCTTCGATAAGTATTGAAAAAGCCAATGAAATCACACAAGCTTAAATAAAATAGAAAACTACTACCTACGACTATTACTACTAATAAAATAGACTAATGTGAATTCTCCAGTTATTCTAAGCCCAGACCATTATGTCTTTCCTGAGCAACTTCCTTCCATTCCAGAGAACGGATTTTGAAAATGTCTGGTTGGACAATTAAGGCCAAAGCATAGCATAAGAGAGTCCTTGGGACGGAAGAGATTGGAAAAAGATGCCTATCATCAAATTCCTGCTCTTTTTGCCTTGTTCGAGCACCTCTGAAGACCTCTGCTTTGGAAACACAGCATAACCAAGACCCTGCAAGGTAAGACGTTCCTGTGTTATGTGTTCCTCTTTATTCAGTGCCATTCCCTTTATTCCCTTTTCCGTGGTTGCTGCCCTGTCTGCAGGAGGGGCTGGGTGCTTGTGCTTGAAGGTAAAATGTGTTCTGGAAATGCTCCAGGTCACCCTGTTGCTGTTACATATGTCCAGCACAGAAGCCACGTCCTGTGACAACTTTGTAAGATACTCACAAGGTGTGAACGTAGACATTTTGCCCCAAACACGTGTCAGCACCTCAGTGCCTTGGGGCACCACGGGCACAGCCCTCTGGCCAGGGATGTACATAATCACGTCCCCCTGAAGACAGGGAATGACAGGGCGGCTGGAGAAGAGTGCACACAAGGAGACAGCGAGAGCCCTGGGCAGCGAGGAGGCTGACGGCTGGGGTCATCTGGCTGTTTTTGGCTACCTATGGGAGGTCACAGAGCCCGTCTCCCCGCAGCAAAAGCATAAGAAGCCGCGAGCGTGAGATGCCGCGAGGAAAGCGCGAGGCGCTGCCCAGCGAGAACCGCAGGTACGGGGTGGGCAGGGACCACGGGCACCATCCGCCCGCCCGCCCCAGGATGCGCCGCCTTGGCAGCAGCATCCGCAGGGGTGGTACCCGCCGGGCTGGGAGCTCGCGTCTGCTCCCGCACGGAGCAGCGGGAGCAGGAGCGTGCCGGGGCGCCCGGGAGATGAGCTCCTCCAGGGGTGCCGCTTTGCGGAGGAGGAGAAGGAAGAGCGCTCTGTACCTCTTCACTTATTTCTTCAAGAAGTCGTTCTGCACGTGGAATGAGCGCCGCGGCGGGCTCGGCCGGGCTGGATAAGGGCATGGGCGGCTGGCTGGGCGCTAGCGCTGCTGCTCCGCGCGCTGCCGGGCTCCCGGAGGAGGAGGGCTCGCTTGCCTTCAGCTTCCCAAAGCGGGGAATTGCGGACGAGCCTTGGAGCGAGCCGCGGCACCACGGCGGATGTGCGGAGGGAAGCGAGATGCTCGCGGCCGGACCCCCAAAGTACGTGTCGGCAGGAAGTTTCCTGGAAAGGGGGAGCTGGCTACGGAGATGTTCTTCTCTTCTGTCCCCTCCTACCAAAATGAACTATTTATTTAAGTTAATTCTTTGGCTTTAAAAAATATTTTCAAAGTTGTCATGCTTTTATTAATTTTGCTTTCTCTTCTTGTGCAGCTGAGCTGGATATGTCCAAAGGGACATGTTCCTGACGAGCACGTGTCTAGATTTTTCGGGTGGATTTGGAGTTTTGGTTAATGGGAAACCCCTAGTCATCTGGGCAGGGGGCATGTAGCAGGTGGCTTCTCATTGCGGCACTTGTTGCACCATTAAGATTTAGCTAATTAAACCTTGTCGTGATCTTGCCATTAACAGTAGGCAAAATTTAATAACAGGAGAAATTTAAACGAAGCCCTAAAGCAGCTTTCAGGGTTGTTATCCTTTGTCGAGCTGATTAATGTAATGTAAAGTGACCTAAATGAAGTGCTGTAGAAGGGTTTGTCAGTTGTTTATATGTTTAGCTAGGATTATGTGAAGACATAAGGAAAAGAGGATTTGCTTGTGCATTGCAAATTAGTTATGATGATTTGGGGCAGAAAACTGAGGCAGGTCAGCAAACTGCACGTGAAGAATTTCCTGTCCCCATGTACCCCGACCTCATATGTTACAATACTTTGTACAGATTTTAGAAGAGGATATTTCCTGCCACATGTTTGGCACTTTGCCTGCATGTAACTCCATTAAGCAGCCCAGTCGTGGCTTTCATATCACTCCACTAAGAATATTTCTTCCTTCTCTGTAAACTACTGCTGTACCAGTAGGGTTTTTAAGAATGGAAGAGGAAGGTTGTAGGAGGGCTGTGAGAGAAATCCCAGCTCGGGAGGGAAGACGCGGGTGTCCTCTCGTTGCAAGAGGTCACTGTGCTGCTATATCTCCGAGGGAAGCAAGTTGAGGACAGCGTTCTGTAGAGCACTCATAAGTAAATTGGCATTTAGACAGATGCGAGGGAATGGGAGTCTGAGCACCTAACGTATATTTAAAAGCTAATCCCTAAATAGACTAAATGTATGCTTGCACTGCTACAGCTCTTCAATTTTGATTTCTTCCTTTGGTTCACATCTGTATTACGGTGGTTGTGCAGGTTATTTCTGCTGTTAAATTTTCACTGGAATCTCCAAGGATGGTTAAGCCCAAGTTTATTCCCTGATGTGACACGCTTACCAAATTTTGAGCTAATTAATATTCTGTAAAAAACAGAATGAGTGAATGCCATTTACCCTGGTCTCTTGATGCCCTTGTTGCATTCAGCGGCATCACTTCCCGTTGTGTTGCAGGAGATCGTCGTGCTGAAGGCTCCGCAGCAGCGTCCCAAGGGCAGTGGTAGTGGCAGAGCTGCTATATTAATATTGTTGCTTGGGAAAGCTTTGCAGACGGGATCACAGGTAAACACCGCTTGGTTTCTCTCAAAGCAGTTAATGAGACGATTCAGTTTTACTCAAAAAAGAGAGGGTTTCCAGGTCTCACCTTGACAGTGTGTGAGGTTTCACTTAATGATGTATTAAATGTTCTTCAGTTGTATGTACAGACTTGGTTGTTAAAATAATTAAATAAATAAATCTGAGCCTCTAGGCTATCTGATGACTTTTTTTTCATTACTTTTGTAGAGTCTTGAAAAAACATCTGTGGAAGATGCTCAGATCTTCATGTGATTAAAACAAGACCGAAGCGCGACAACTGCATTCTCCCCATCCGCTGTGTGCCACACAGCAGTGGGAGAGGGTAAGGTTTAAGCTCCTTCACAGCTATACCAAAGATATTTTGATACTTCTCCACATCCTATTGAAGGCATTTCCTTTGATGCAAGGTATTTTTTCTTCATGCAAATGGAGCATATTCACCTGATGGCTGGGTTTTCTGAGAGGTGTGGAAGGCATTTTTGTGTACCTACCTGTTTCCATCAGATGTGTCAATGCATGCTCCGTTTTTGGTTTTATGCATCTCAGAGTTCTTTGATTGTTGTAACTGCTCCCTAGTTATCTCCATTTTGCAGTTCCTTGTAGGTTTGGCAGCGCTCCTTACACCTTCCTCTGAAATATATCTTCAGCATTTGAGTTGCTTAGTTATGTTAATCATGTTTGCCTCTTGTCACTGATTCATTCTACAGAAGTCTGTTTCTTTTTTCATCTTTGCTCAATAGTTTGCTTCTACTGAGAGATGACATAGCCCAATAACTTGCTGACAGGTGTACAGAAAAGCCCTTCCCTGGATCAAGATTTTTTTTTTTATGGGGAAGCTAGGGGAGGTTGTCCCATTTTCAAATGTGAGTTAAGACTTGCCTTTCTTTGCAGAGATGGAAGAAGTTTTGACTGGATTGGGTCCTCTTAAATTTGTTTCAATTCCTTCCCTTCCCAGACATTTCTGTTATCTAGGTGCTAAGCACGGCATGCAGAGTATCTAGTTGTAATTTGTCAGAGGGAAATGCCTAAGCAGTTAGATTAAATGTTTTACTAGTGAACCAGTAAAACTCTGTCAGGAGTCCTAAACTATTTCAAAACCAATTTTTTCACTTAGACCTAGGAATCTAACAACGTATGTAATCACCAAATAGTGTTTTCAGCAGTATGTGAAGGGCATAAGCATGTTGTCAGCAGCACAGTGAATATGTATGAAGTGCCTAAAATGCTTTGACAATGTGCTTGTTCACACAGGACCTAAAGCCACAGTAAAACAGAATATTTGGTTCGGCTTTCTAGAGTCGAGAAGTTACCCTGCTCCAAGGTTTCAGTTATAACCCCTTGACTGTCTGATAAGGATCAGAATTTCAAAATACAGTGTTGAGATTTGGGAAAAGACAGTGATGTTTCTTCACCTGCCCTCTATGAGCTGGTAACAGATAAGCACCATTAAGGCAGCCTTACTGCTCAGATGGAAGTTGCCAGTATGGAAGGTAGGGATAGGCTGGTCAGCAGTGGAAGAAGTGGCAAACTGGTATAAAACTTCTTTTGATATATATGGTGGGGAGGCTGGAGCATGAAGGGCAGAGGTGTCTGTGACTGGCAAAACAGGCTGACTGGTGACTCCGTAAGAGTAAAATGGACACAGATGAAATAGGGGAGTTACAGGAACCACAGCCAGGAGAGCAGGTCAGGTCAAGAGTATGTTGTGCCAAAAGGCTACAGTGTCAGTGAATTCAGAGCCCTATTTTTTTTTCCCCTCTTGTTTCTTTGGTAGACTGTAAGGCAGATAAACCTCAGAAAAACAGATGTAAAGTACAGGCATTTTTTTTCTGTTTCAGATGAAGTTTGAGTGATTGTTAGAGCTGTGGTTAGCTGTAAGATGCTGAGAGGAAGAAAAAATGATTAATGTATGATGCGTAACACATTGGAAGAAAAAAACTTCTTAAATATTTCGTTAAGTGTACAAATTATGTTTCTTTAAAGCTCCCAAAGCATCTTACTGAAGAAATAACTCTGATAACACATTTTGACTACTTTGCTTTTTTTTTTTCTTTTTTTTTTTTTTTTAAAGTGAAACATCTTAATATCTATCCTATGATTTTCTTCTATGGTTTTGTTGCTGTGTGCTGCTAGCAATCATCCCTTCCCCTATGGACCAAGCAAACACGCACTGAACTGGAACAGTGCAGATAATTTTGATGCAGTGTTAGCATTGATTAGCTCCATTCAGTGGCTTGAGTGCTGCCTCCCTAGTTCATGGTGTGGTTTTTGATCTGAGCACAGCATTGCGTGTTCTCCAAGGCACACCAGCCCCAGGGTCCGTATTGTGTGGTGCCTGGGGTTCACAGTAAGGACGTGGCTGTGCCAACACGCAAGTCAGGAGAGGTGAGGAGGGAAGAGGGACTGAGCTCCAGTGCAGCTGAATATTTGTACCATGTCATAGTGGTTGAAAGTTCACTTTTTATTTTCTTCTTTGTTTTCCCCTTTTTTTCTCCCTCTCAAATAATTTTAGGTCGTGGTCAGGCTTCCTTCTTTGATCCTTTTATCTGTGCTTAGATTTGAATGTGCTTTTTTAAAAAAAGAATTTCTACTGAGGTATATTTTGTGAATACCTGGGTAATGCTACTTGTCCTCATTGTGTATATACACCCATACAGCAACAGAGCTCTGCACAAAGACTATACTTTTCTACCATATTTTTAGGACATTTAGGTCTTGATAAGGAAGAAAAAAAATTGTTGCCTTAAGAGTTGATTATAGCTGCTTAGAAGAGGGCAGAGGATACACATCCCAACTGCTTGCCAGCACTTCTCCACAAAAACAGGGGCAGGAATGAGCAACATGCCATTCCTGCCAGGGCTGTGGTTTTGCTGGCACGCTCAGCAGAATAGCTTATAAAATTTGGATTAAGGAGTGGTGTCCGACAACCCCTGCCCAAGCTCAGGAGGCAACGCCGAGGTAGGAACGTTCAACTCATTGCTTTTCAGCTGCCCCATCCATGTATGAAGAGAAACAAACCCTTGTTCTAGCACTGGTCTCGGCAATGTGGCTCTGAGTCTATGTAGCAAACAACTTCCATGTACTTTTCAGAAAATAATTGACTTTTTAAAATTCTGCTTGTTAGCTGGTCTTTGGAGACCAGAGAGCAAACAGATATGTACTCGTTTTCCATTTTATTGATTAGCTCTGAGCTCTGTATTGCTCTCATATGCATCATTTTTATAGCTGACATGTCATATTAATTATAAAACATGAATTATTAATACCTCTTGCCATTGTTGACTCCCTGGATGGGATATGTAAACACCTCTGCTTGTCTACCATGCACAGTGTGTTTGTCTGGCTTGAAATGACTCAGTTTTAGTCAGTTTTTGGTGGACATACCCTTTGCGTTTTTGAGCTTCTCTAGTGCCCTCAGACATGGTGATGGGGGGGCTTGAGGCTGTAGGGAGTTGCTTTCAGATCCTCTGTAGCTGTAATTAACGCTTCTTGTCAAAGCAGTCATTGTGCAAACATAAGATTTTGAAGTATTTATTTAACTTATTAACCATTTTGCACAAGTTGGAATCTGATTTTTGGACATCTCTGTGCACAAGAGAGTTGCAGACTTGTGCCCACAACTTGAACAAACACCAGTCAAGGTCTGCTCCAGACATTTACTTTGTAATTTGGTTGGCTTTGCAAGTTGTCCTGTTGCATGGAGAGCAACACTTCATAGTTTATATTCTCTTCTCATTCCTCATTTTTGGATCAACTAGAATAACTTCACAGTTAAGTGTGCTAAATCGATTGTCATCGTGATTGAATACACATTATAAATATGTATTTTTGCTGGCAGATTTGGGATGTGACCAGACTGAAATGAGCAGTGCAAGGAAAGTGTTGCCCAGAGATCAATACTCAAAGTCCTATACTCAGGCTTGCGGTGTGGTTTTTGTGGTGCTCTCTGAGGGACAAATTAATCTGGTAGTTGTTCGATATCATAATTGCAGTGCTACTGACCAGAACAAACTAGATTATTACTTTTGTGAATACTCAAAGGTCAGGTTTCGGTGTGATGATATGCACATGAGTTTTTGCACTTAGCAGATCAGTCGAAGCTTCTACTTTGTGCATATACTCAGCAGGTCGGCACAGAGGAGCCTCAATGTTGTTAAATTGCTCCCTAGTTGGTACACGTTAATCCCTCCGCCAAGTAAGCAAGCCTTTACTTAAGCTCATATATGGGAAAATCATTTCCACAGATGAGCTTGCATCTGTGATCAAAATCAGATCATAAATAAGTCTTTAGAGACTCTTATATCCATATAATGCTAATCATACCACCATTCCTTTTTTTTCCCATTATTTTCTACCTCTGTATGTTGAGTGGAGCCTGTCCTTCCCCTCCTCTTTCACCCTAAATTCTGTCTTCTGCACCAGTATATTTATTAATTTCACTGCCTGAAAAAATGGCTGTAATTATTCTGACACTGGTTTATGATTAATAATCAAACTACAAGATCTTTCACAGAATAACTTTCCTCCTCTGTTATGTTTTCTATCGTTATTTTGGGTGAAGTGGACCAAGTTGTTTTGTCTTCCTGATGGCTGCTTCCTCAGCCAGCTAGTTGAAGGGCAGCTGTTAATTTGCCATTTAAATCTTAATTTGCCTGCAGATATGTTGGTGCCTCTGCCAGGGAAGCCTTCCAAGCGGTGACGGAGGTGACAGCATTTTGATGTTTTAGTCACATCATATATAACGGTATAACCCCGGCACGATTTATGTGAGATGTCAGGTCCAACATGTCATGCTGCCAAAATGCAAGTAATGGTAGGATTAGTTTAGAAGGAGCCAAACCAAGCGAGTACCAGATAAGGAAATATGCCATAGGCTGGCCCGAGTGCAGTTAGTGACAATTCTTCATGAACAGTTTGACAAATGTATTTTTTCAGTGAAGCAATCAGGTCATGATGGCTAGTCTCTTTAGGATCTCCTCTTAGGAAAAGGATGCATCTTCAGCAGAGTGCTTGGGATTTTGCCTCAAAACTGTAAGAGGAACAGAAAACCCACCGGGAAGGGAAAATTGATAGGTGAGTGCATCTCATGTGAGTGCATGAAAACTCCCTCCACCCATTAGGTGGCCATTATATCAATTGAATAAAAGGTAGAAGATTTGTCTTCCTTTGCTATCTCTTTCTTAAATCATGCTGTTGGAGAGAAGGAGTCAGATTATAGCCAGTGCTCAATTGGCTTTTCCCTTTCCCTTTGAGCAGATAGGAAAGGATAGGAGCATTAAGGAATGTGTAATGTTATTCCTCTTAACGCCATGCCGATGTGAATGCCAAGATTTCCGAATTTCTTTTTCCTGATATACTTACCCAATAAGGTAAAATGCTTGCAGTAGAAGTGATGAGATTGTTTAAGTAAAATGATGGAGTTGAGCTTTTCAGAGATGGTACTGTGGAAAAAGGTAAAATGTAAATTCCGTGTTCAACCTTTCTGATACTGTTTATCAGTGTTATTCTCTACTGAGAAGGGGCCTGCATGAGAAAGGCAGCATGTATTCAACAGGGTAGATTTTAAATTATCAACCTTAAAATCTTTATTCTTAGCCTTTCTTAGCCTTTCCTGTTGTGAAGTTATGCCAGCTCAGTGAAATAAATTATGTGGCTAAAATGAGGCATAAATTCTCCTTAGTTGGCTTTCAGGTATTTGCACTTATTTAGCCAGTTTCATTTAAAAATTTCCACTCCTTAAATTATGTTTTAAACTTGATATTTTCTATTGACATAGCTATGTGCATAGCTTGTGAACACAAGTGTGTGTATCTTCTTAGATATAAATTATGGTTGGTAATGGCTTTTGGTCTTCATGAGCTCTCCACATGTCATCCAGTCGGATGAAATCCACACCGCTGTAAGAGGGCAACAGCTGAAAGACTGAATAAGTAGCTGTCTTCCTGCGCATCCTAAAGTCGTCTTCTCTGCTATTAGCAGATCAACGAAAGTGTTTTATGGGCTTCTCTAAAGGCAGGACACCTCCTCCAAAGCCCAGAAGGCCTAAACTGCCTTCTGTTTAGATTTTTTAGGAGATTTCAGAGATGGGGGACCCAGTGCAGTCAGCAGTGTGCTGCTTTCCAAATTCCAGTCTGTAACCATGAAGAGCTTATCTTTCATTCGGTATTGCCAAAGAACTGCAATCTGAATTATGGTGTTCTGTGACACTTGTCAGCTTTGGATGTAGTTTGCCACTGGTAACCAAGTAAATAAGGCCGAAGTGTCCAAGCTGGCTTCTTTTCAGAAGAGTCTCCTTGGGTGTGAACTTCACAGTCTATTTCTACAATGAATTTCTGTGACTGTGAGTTCCCTTAGAGTGCAAGCGAATATCATGCCGTTGCTGCTGTGAGAAGCTAACCAGAAGAAAGAAACTGCTGTTCTTAGGCTTTCAGATGGCACCTTAAGTATTGCCAGCCACATAACTCTTTTCTTCTTGAACGTGTTTTGTTGTCCAGATCCTTCCTTGCACGTCAGCACCAACTGTGCCCTGCCTCCTCTAGGTCTTAGAGCTGTGCAAAAAGCTCTAGGTCTTAGAGCTGTGCAGCAGCAAAACTTGTTGAACCAGCCCCTCCATTGGGAGAAGGGGACCTATTTTTGACCAGCTTGTCAATGTCCAAATGTGCACGAGCGCTCCATGTGTCTCTACTGCTGATGTCTGATCTCCATTAGGTAGCAACACAGGGTCTTCTCACTGCTAACACTAATAGAAACCGAGTGGGTTAGCTGTAGGCAGCCCTGCTGCTGAATTTAGACAGTGTTAAACTGGATTGTTTTCCCTAAAAACACATAAAGAATTGATGGAGCTTTAGTCACACACTGTTGATAAAGTACAGTGAAAGAAATGTCAAGACTATTTAGTATGTTTGCGCTTAGATAGGGGTTGCCACAGGTGCTATTTTTCCTCTGATCTCCCAACTTTTCCATGGGGAATTCCCATTTTTTGCAGTGCTGTTAGTCAGTGGATCAGGAGCTTGAGCAGACTGCGGGGCGTTTAATGTTGGCAAGGGTGAAGGCCAAGAGACACATTTGATATCAGAGATTCTAATAAAAACCAAAGCATGATGAGCTGGCTGCTCTGTGGTTTGTGTTGTCAGCTCATTCTACATCCCTGTAGCTATTTTCCTGCTAGCACAGCTTTGCCTTTCTCACATCATCATCAGAACCTTACATTTTTGACATAACCTTCGTATTTTTTTGCAATTTTTTTTTAAAGAGTATATATATAACCTGGTATTAAGAACCGAAGAAACTATTGCAGGAGTTTGGCTTCGTCACTGGAGAGCCGTGCAGAGGTGTCAGTCTGTGGCAGGTGGCTGCATTACCTTCCCTCACGAGTTGGACACGCTGAATGGGCATCTTCTGGATTAAGTGACAAGCGACCAAACATGGGAACTTTTCCTTTGCTTTCTGTTCCAGAGCTGGAATATGGACACAGCGCAGCACACAGTGGCCATGGCGGAGATCCCCGACCACGCTCTTTACACGGTTGGAACGTGCGTCCTTGTCATCGGCACTATTGGCATCATCGGAAACCTCCTGGTTCTCTACGCCTTTTACAGGTTTAAAGCTTTTAATAATCGAAACAGCAGCCTTTTTTCTTCATTTGCAATGTAGAATTTGCAGAATATTTTGCCCAAACTGACACTATTCCCTTCAGCCTGCAGTGTGCTGCAAGGGCTGAGGAAGCAATGAGGTAGGTGCTGCGAGCTCATGCCATCCGCCTGTTCCTGCTTCAGGCAGATCACAGGATTCCTGTCAGTTTGTATGTGCTGGTGTCTTCTGGCAGCGTAACACATAGTGGAAGCAACTGCAGATAGAGTATGTAAATATCTCCAGAAAAAAGAAAAGACTTTTATTCTGTGCTTTGATGCTGCCTTTCCAAATCCATGTTGTTCATTTTTGTTATTAGTGTTCACTTTAGTGCCAACAGTGTTTAGCATGCTAGAAATTCCAGTAGGGGTGTGAGTCAAATGTTAGTTTAATATTCTTAATTCTTAAAGCAAAATATTTAAAAACAGATATGAGAGAAAAGCGAAACTGAATTCCCATCAAGTTGGCAATTGTGATGCTTGCAAAACACTGTGGGCTTTATGGATTTCTTAAAATTCTGGCTTTACATTGTGCGATAAAGTGTAAAAATGTAAAAAAACACCAATGCATTAAATCAGCATAGGGAGAAACTCTCCTCGGGCAGAGCAAGAGCACCTCAGCTGTGAAATCTGTCCCCCTCCCACTGTCTAGACATTGGAAACAGCTGTGAGAGCTGTGCGATTTAAAGGAACTGCGGAAGTGCTGAGGTGCCTTTCTTTATCCATTTCTCTCTCAATGTTTCCTTAGTAACGTAAGGAAATTGATGTGAACTTTGAACAGTTGGCAGTTTGTTAGTAGAGCAGAGAAGCCTCAGTTGGTAGAGCACGTGCCCTTTCCCAGTATATCCGTCACAGTGCCAGTTACACCATAAATTTGGGTGAGCTGGTCACAAAAATTAATTTAACATGCCTCGTGGAGCATTGTATTCGATCGGAACAGCGAGGGATAATTCACCCCAATAACCCCAAACAGAAGTGCAAGTGAGTATCAGTTCTTATACCTCTTAGAGCCAAGGATTATCTCAAGTAGCATTTTTAAGCTTCCTAGGAGATAATAACTCCAGAAATCTCTAAGAAGTGGGACCATGGGAGGGTGGTGAGATGTGAGCAGCGGGTCTGGGAGGAAGCAGTGAAAATATTGTTTGTTTTCCTTGGGCAAACTTTGCCTTGTTGCTGACTGGCTATTGCTTTCAAACTGCCTGGCTGGCATTTAATGTTGCCTGTTTATAGCAGCTGAGTTTTTCTGTTTTTGCTTGTATGGAGGAAAAGGAATTAAAAAAAGAAAAGCCCAGCTTGCCCTGTGGCACTTTGCAATGACTAATGTAGTTACTGGCAATGCAGTGACTCTTCAGATCAGCAGCTATTAAAAGTTGGCCAGAAAGTGTCCTTGGGCTCTGTAACGTGCTGTAGAGCCTGATCTTGTGAAGTGTGGTGGGTACCTGCTGCTAGAGGGACCAGGGGAATGAGGAAGCATCATATTTTTCAGAATAGCTGGAGCTCTTCTGTGTTTGAAGATGAAGTAATTCCTTTTATTCCCCTTGCTCTTGCTAGTTATTCCTTTGAAATGTCTCCATCCGAAGCTGCAGCCATTGACAGATGGGTGAAGTAAACAGTTGCAACCTGGAAAGTATTTGCTTGCATTAGCAGCTAAAGTTATCTAACTGTTCAGTTTGTATATTTTAAAATGTATGTTTCTCTCTCTTGATTTTTAGCAACAAGAAGCTGAGGACGCCACAAAACTACTTCATAATGAACCTGGCTGTGAGTGACTTCCTGATGTCTGCTTCACAGGCGCCCATCTGCTTCATCAACAGCTTGCACCGAGGTTGGATTCTTGGGGATATAGGTACTTTGCAACACTAACTGGTACCCTGCCAGCTCTGCACTTTCTACAGCCTGTTTTAGCCATCACAGCCCCGGCTTATATCAGGGACCACGGCAGCATGGGGTTCTAGAGCAAAAACAGAGCCTCTTGGCATTATCAGCCATCATAATGGCATAAGTACTTGTGTTTTGTAGGCTCGATCCTTTCTTCTTCCACATACTGGAATGAATTGATTCAACGTCAGCATTTAATTCTGTGACTCTTTAGCATGCAGATACCATTGCTAGAGATGAGTAGAAGACATAAAATTATTTTTTTCTTTGTTCTGTTTAATAGATGTTTAATTTTTCATTTGCGGATGTTTGTTGAAACTCATTTGCATGCTTCACAAAATCTCAGTTTTAATTAACAGAATTAAATAGTGAGAGTCAATAGAGTTAACAGTCTGTGCAAATTCATGTTCCTTTCCTTCCAATTGCAAGAAAGAAATGGAGATATTTCGGTTACAAATTGAATACCAGAAGAAGTGCCTGATGCACTGTTTATTACTGCTTATCAGATCATGCTCTCCCAAATGAAGAAATTGACTGAGACTGAGTAGAATTTGATCCATTATTTGGGGGCTTGTATTAAAAACTTTGCAAGAAGATGGTGTTAAGGTTGAATTTGGTGTTAGGGGTGCCTCCTGTCCCTGGTGGGCTGTAGCCATAAGATGTGGCACAAAATCGCAAGAAATGATCGAAAGTGAGAAACAGATTTCTGAATCAAATAAGGTACAGCGTAACTGTGCAAGTTGTAATCTGCTAAGACAGTGTCTGAATGCAGAGAGGTGAAAAATATTTGTTTCAAGTAAAATCTCTAAGTTTTAAAGAAATGTTACATTTGAGAGGAGCAGAGCTGTGTTTTGCGGCTGGTCTTTCAACCATTGGGTTGGAAACGCTTCTACATTTTTAAGCCATAGAAACCAAAGCCATTTTTGAAACATCCATGTGTCATTAGCAGACACATATCTGGGCAGCCAGCTGAGATCAATATATTGGGCAACAGTCCAGGAAAATGTGAATTTAATTAGATTGGATTTCCTTTGAGGCATTTTTCCATTGACAAAAGGCTCCTCCTTACAGCCTACAGTGGGGGGTAGGATTGTTTAACACATACTTCTGTATTCTACTAATATTGTGGAGGGGGATGCATCTAATCAGCACTTATTAATTATGAAACTGAGAGGCTGTAAGTCTTCTAATGAGAGAGAAGTTCTGAGCCAAGATAAAAAAAGGGAATTTATGACTTGAGACTTTGAGAGAGAACATAGGTTCATCTGTTGCTTAAAGAAAACCCCTGATGTTCCCTTTTTTGGCTTCAGGCTGCGACTTGTACGCTTTCTGCGGGGCGCTCTTCGGGATAACCTCCATGATGACCTTGCTGGCCATCTCCGTCGATCGCTACCTCGTGATCACCAAGCCCCTGCGCTCCATGCAGTGGAGCTCCAAGAGACGCACCGTGCAGATCATCGCCCTCGTCTGGCTCTACTCGCTCGCGTGGAGCGTGGCCCCGCTGCTGGGATGGAGTACGTGGGCTGCTCTTCTCCGTGCCCTCGGGTCTGACCTTGCCTTGCTCGGGATACAGAAGCAAAATAAGTTTTTTCGGAAAGTTCTAGAGTGGAGGCATAGCTATTGCACCATTTTTTTCTTTTTTATTATGCAATATATCTGCACTTACAGCAATGCAGATGCATAGTTTTTCCCCCATATGTATTCAAGCAGGCCAACCTGTGGGTAGACTATTAAATGTATTATGTCTAGGAGTGGGGAGCTGCTTTCTGAGTGCACCCTTGTATTCTCATACCCTTGCATGGCCGGAGTAACTAACGAAGGCAATCTATAGAACAAAATATTTATTTTAATTACCTGGATGTTGAATAGGTAGCTCTGCGAGATTTGAGCCTGTGTAAATCATCTATTTCATGTATTTCATAGGTTCCTATGTACCTGAAGGCTTGATGATATCCTGTACGTGGGACTATGTAACCTACTCTCCAGCAAACAGAAGTTACACCATGATTTTATGTTGCTGTGTGTTTTTTATTCCTCTAGTAATAATATTCCATTGCTATTTATTTATGTTCCTGGCCATAAGAAGTACTGGCAGGTAAGCAATGTAGCTGAAATATGTAATTCTCTCTCTTAATGCCTTAGAAAACTTTCTCAGTTCCTCTATGTATAGATAAATCTGAACTAGAAATTAATCCAAACTGATTTGGAGAGCAAAGGGACACAGATCATTAACCTGCATAAATGGAGAAAGTTTTTGCCAGTGTAATATTTGGAATAGATATATGTATGCTGGAGCAGGGGAAGAAGTCTCAGCTTGCTCTAATCTTAGCCCTGACAGTGGCAATTAATAGCACATAGCACTTGGGTCATCAATTGCCTTGAAACCGATGCATAAATGAAACAGTCCGTATGTTTTTCCTCCATTTAACACAGACATCTCAACTTGTGTTTCACTTGAGCAGAATTGCAACTGCAGACACAAAACCTGCTTATGCTTGTAAGGATGTAGGGTGGTTTTTTTTTTTTTTTTTTTTTTTTTTTTTTTTTTTTTTTTTTTTTTTTTTTTTTTTTTTTTNTCCTCAGTATATATATTTGTAGATTTGACGTTAAAAAAACAGCAGGGTTTGTTAGATGGATAAGGGAATTTGTTTGTCACTTTTTTCTCTTTTCTCCTAATGAGGGCATTTGTTTTAGATCTGATCAGGTCCCCGCTGAAGCTGTGGGTGTTCCCGCTGTGTCATCAGCTCTGATGGCTTTTTCTCACCAAAACATGCTGAGGTCTTTTGGTTTCATGAGACTAAACTCCATACTTGTTCAGCAGATGTTCCTACAAATATATTTAGCTATGTGTCCATGTTGAAGATTTTATTGAACTATCTTTTGGCCTTGATTTTTATTATGCTCTGAGTTTATCTATTAGTTAATAAGCAAAGAGTGATCCTTGAGTCAGTGCTGCCTTCTGGAACCACAAAGACAAGATTTTCATGCCTTTCACTCACTTTTTATACATTTCCCAGCTCGACTTCCACTTTGCCGAGGCTTGTTTGCGGCTGCTCCTGCCAAAATCCCTTATCCCAAGGGATTAAGGCTGAGCTGAAAATATCTGGGACCATCTGACGACAATATTTCCCATCTCCTAAATTTTTTAGAGCCTGGTCATAAGAGAATAGTTAGAGCAGGAAAAGATGAAGTCTGCTCCATGCCTCATACTCCCCAAAATGTTTTGTGTATTGCACCTGATTTTTTTTCACTGATGTATCTGTTTCTTTTTTTCTGCCATAGAGATGTTCAAAAGCTTGGGTCCTGCAGTCGGAAATCCTACCTCTCTCAGTCCATGAAGAATGAGTGGAAGTTGGCAAAAATTGCTTTCGTGGCCATCGTTGTATTTGTCTTATCCTGGTCTCCGTATGCTTGTGTCACTTTGATTGCCTGGGCAGGGTAAGTAGAAACACGATGCCAAGAATTTACGTTACATTGAAATAGGAATATGATTAGTGTTCTCATCTGTGAGCAACAATCCTTTAAAAATAATGTATTATCCTTATTACAGAGGAGATGGTACTATATACCTTACTCTATCCTTGTGGATAAATCCAGGAAAATGAATATTTGTCTACTTATTTAAAATACTTTGATGTTAGTTTGCATTTTCCTCTCCTTTGTGATATTTTCTATGTATGAATTCCAATTTTCTCTAAAAATTGACTCTTTTCCTAATATCTCTTCTGTCAAGATTGTCCTTTTATACGCAGCTACCTCTGGAAAAAAAGGCAAGAAAGGAGTATATTCCCCAAATCCTCACCTCTAAACATCTATGCACTCCCTCATCCTCTAACTGTATTCCAAGGGGACCTGGTGTCAGACCATGTTCCATACCACTGATATATTAATTCCTATTATCCTACAATTGCATATTGGTTGAAGATGGAGACTGAAGTCAAAATGGTCTCAAGCCACTTCCAATCCTCTTTTCCCTTTTTAGTGTTTGGTACTAAATCACTGAAACTAAATTACTGTGCAGCATGGAGGTTGCTGCCAAAAAATATTAGTTTTGAATCTGCTTTCTTATTGCCTTTCCCCTTTCTTTGAAGGTAAAGAATAGACCATCCTGTATACAAAGAAGTATACACAGACAAGTTGAAGTTTTCACTCTGAGCAAGGAATTTCTACTAAGGAATTATTTTTTCAGGAGTGTACTTCTTGATATGGGGTCATAGCATATAAACTGTCAAAAAAGAATAATGTATTTTTAGTAATTCAGCACTAATCCGCGGCATAGCTCTGTGTCATGATTTTGCTTTGTTTTAGCCACAGCAACATCTTAACGCCATATTCCAAATCTGTGCCAGCTGTTATTGCCAAAGCTTCTGCAATTTACAACCCCATCATATATGCAATAATTCATCCAAGATACAGGTACGGTAGACTTATAGGTATGTGACTTGCTATCAATGTAGGCACAGTTTCAAAAATGAATGAGCAAGTTGTGTTCTCCCTCAACATCAACTCATGCAGCCCATGCCCCGGTTGTGCTGAGCTTTGGGAAAAGCTCTGTTGAAGCAAATATCATTTTCATATGCTCAGTGAAAAGTAAGAACTCTCAGAAGGCAGCAATCTACACAGAGTTCCCTAAAAATTAGAAAAACTTTTCTAATGTACTTAAAAATATTGGTTTTGATTTAGCAGATTTGCTAACGCTGGGCAACAAGTATTTGCCTTGAAAAAATCGGATGGTTCTAAAATGCTCTTGCTGAAAGATCTCTTTCAAGTTCATATTTCATATGATCAGTTTTCATATTGATTTTATTTGGTCATCTCAGGTAAATTTTAGGACAACCTCTTCAATCTTCACCTATTTAAAAACCATTAACTTTGCCTTTTAAGAAGAAGCATGAGACTGCAGTAGTATGGTTCAATGTTCAGAACAATGTTGATCACTTTGTGGAACAAGTCTGCTTTGTTTTTTTATATACTGGAAATATTTCTGAACTGAGGGCTTCACAGAGAAATTACTCAGCATTTTCATTGTACATATCACTATGGATATCAATTAGTAAATATTTTAAAGAAGAAAACAGTGTCATTCTATCACAAATTTTACTAATTCTCAAATAACATGCGACATCAGTAGGCTGCATTTTCTGTATTGAATTTTCCAGTTGTGTGGGAAAGGATATTTGAGGGAGATCAAAATCAATAGAATTGCTCTCCTATCTATCAGTGATGGCTATAGCAGATGACTCTAGCAGTCATCAATGTAGACTTAACACATGAACTAATGCATGCAAAATTTCTGGACAACCTCATTACCTCACTTTATCTTATGACTCTTCCTTTGAGAATCCTCTGAATTTTGTACTTTACCAGCCAGGTCCTTCTTTTAAATCCTACTAACTACCTCAGTTACATTTAAAAAAAAAAAAAAAAAAAAAGGTGTACCTTTAGATGTCTTCATGAATGCTTGACTGCCTGTCCTTTTTATTTTCTTGCTAATTCTCTCACAGTGAGGATGAGATTTTTGGAGCCAAAGGGTTTGAATTATCTGTATTGTCCAGTTTACTGGTTTATAATAAACTGACTGGCAGAGCATAGGGATTATTTGTTCTCACTGAGGTGAGATGATCAGCAAAGTATTAGCAAGTTGTAAGAAGAGATGTTTTCCATACGGCTGCACAGATGGGAAAAGTATAAGATATGGTGAACAGAACGCAGAAAGGAACGACATTTTAGTATCATTTAACAGATGAGCATCTTTTGTGATGTGTTAGAAAGCTATGTTTTTTAAGCTTTTTTTTTTTTTTTTTTTTTTAATATTGCGGCTGTGATTAATGTGTTTTTGAAACCCTTGCACTGGAAAATGCATTGTATGAAAGGTGATCTTTTCGTTTCTTTAGATTTGTGAGCAATTCTTTCCAAGTGCGTCTTCCACAAAGAGGTGGTTGCTTTCATTGCAAGCTGAATGCAGTAGATGCCACAAGGTGGCAGAGTTAGCTTAAGCAAAATTTTTGTTCTCAGCAGTAAAGTGGAAAGGCTGTTAAGTTGTATCACCTGAAACTGTGTTTTAGGAGATGGAAGACACAGATAGGTAATTGTTTTGGATGCCTGATGAAGGAAAGCAAGGTTGTAAAAACAGGTAGAACTCCCTAGAAATTTGATAGCAATACATCTATAGTGGTAAAAATATCTATTTTGTATGAAAATATCTGCTCTAGTAACTATTAGCTTTACATCCACCAAAAACAGAGTCCAATATGTGTTTTTTTTCTTCCTATCTCTCAATGTGTATTTCTAGACAAAGCAGGAGTTTAGGCAGTTGTTGTGAGGGCATTTTGCAGAGTTGGCAAGTCATGCGGTTAGGAAGTCACGTTGCGTCACTGGTGACAGTGTGAAGTTGGAAAAGTGAAAAATGTAGCTGCAATTTGTACTTTGCCAACAGTCAGCTGGTGAAAATATGTTGGCGGGACCCATTTTGCTTGAGCTGTGAATAATGACTGTATGTGTACAGATCAGGGCTTCTGAAACATTTCCACAGGTTTCAATCACACACGTTGTGTCTTTAAAGTAATTTATTCATAGTGAGCCTGAACAGACTGGCCATTCGGTATTGGATACATTGAACTGAGTTAAACCAAAATCCTTTTTTGAACCTGTCCAAGAGGAGACACCTAGAAATGGCAAGTTGAAGAATCTAGATACAGATCAGACTCATTTAATTTCCCACCAGGTCAGACATGAAAAGCTATGTCTGTATGCTTCTGCTTCTGGTCTTGACTATGGAAAGAAGTTGGCAACTTCTCTTCCACATGATTTTGAAAGTCAAGCTGTCGGTGCTTGACTATTATACTTTGCTATTATACTTTGTTTTTCTTTTCCTGTTTTCTTTCAGAAAAACCATCCACAATGCTGTTCCCTGCCTGAGGTTCCTAATACGGCTGTCAAAGAACGATCTCCTGAGAGGCTCCGTAAATGAATCTTCCTTCAGGGCTTCTCTCTCCAGTCACCAGTCTTTTGCTTTCAAGACCAAAAATACTTGTGTTTCATCAGTTTCCACGGGAGAGGCTGTAAGTGTTGTCTTGTTTCTGTGAAGGGAAACAAGAATTATAGTTGTCTGACTTATAAATTCTAACAGGTTTGGAGTTACATTTGGGGGAGAACAACCCCACCTACCTACAAAACACGATTAAATAGAAGTCACAGCAGTAGGGCTACCTGAGTCAGAAATCAAAAGTAGAAGTATGTCATTCACCCTAAGAAGGTGTTTGGATACCACTCAATGGACAAGCTACTTCTGGAGACTTGATCTAGATCTGCCAGTCTCTGTCTATAGCTTCTCATTAAAAGCCTGAATCAAAATTTCCTTAGAAAATAATTAGAAGAAGGATGAAAAGGCCTTTTACTCTGGGCAAAGTACTTTTTTTTTTTTTTTTTTTTAACCCTGCTATTATACAGATTGTTTTGAACCGGACAATGTTAGATGTGGGAGTTCTCTAATTTGTTAGCCTCAGATGTCACAGTTTTCAAGGCACAGGCAATATTTTCACGGTCATCTGATTGCCCCTACATTAGAACAAAAGATCTTAGCCTGACAGAGAATGCAAAAGCGAGCACATACTGAGCCATTCCCAGAAATGACTCTCTTGTGCGTGTTTTAAAATGTGGTCTTTGGCTTGACTCTGAAAGGTATTAAAAAACATACTAATGATTCCATTGCAATGTAAATGAAAATAAAATAGTTAAGCCTGCTGATTGACTATCATTCCCAGGGCACTGCTTGCAAAATGGCCCTTATAGAGTATCTACTCTGATGGTTTCATAACCTGTAAAACTCTTGGAATGTTCTTGAAATAGGATGTTAGTGTGTGCAACAGGCAGAAGCCCTGTCATCCCAAGGTGTATATTTTGTGCAAGATTAACAGATTGAGCAAAGATGCAAAGACCCACACATATTTGCAACCCACGAGACCGCATGGGTTGTGCTTGCCTCCATACACATTGCTTGTGCTTTACTCACTGGTTACTGACAGAGTGGGTAGAGCCCTGAAAACAAACTGGAATAGTAAAAAACAAGGAGGATACTTACCTACTCATTTCTAATCTCTAGTTTTCTCCTCCTTTTGCCTTATAACTTTCCTTGACTTTTTCCAAAATTCCCACTCCATTAATCATTTGTTTGATATCAGAATGTCTGTGCAGAGGGCCAAAGGTATTTGCAAGTTAATTCTGTGTGAGAGGAGGGATCACAGAAGCAGCGAGAATAAAAAGGGTGAATGGCATCCTGGTAAAAAGCGATTAAACCATTTTTCATGATCTCGAAGGTTTCTTGGCTCTCAGAAGAGCAGTCCGGGGTAAGTGGCAAGATCCAAAATCGGGTCCTGTCCCCAGGGAAAGTTTTGGGTGTGAAATTGGTGCTTGAAGAGCTTCAGCTTTCTGTTGGTGCATGAGCTTCCTGCTCATCTCGCAGGTGAAAAAGAAAAGCTAGAGTTTGAGAACTTTCGGAGTTTGTGAAGGGAGGTAACTGTGCAAAATCTTTCCCCATTTGTGTTTAGACCTGGAGCGATGTGGAGCTTAACCCTGTAGAGCCAGATAATAAGAAACTACAAGCTCACCGAAGTCACTCCTTTTCAACAAGCGTCAGACAGGAGAAAAGGGACCCGCTCCCACAGACCCACAGCTGCAATGCAGTAACTGCAGAAAAGGTAGGAAAAGAATTATATCTCTTCTGGGAAATCTCAGTTATAGAGTGTCATCTTTCTACTGCAAGTTATCTCTGGAATAGTAGTTCCATCTTTACACCTGCCTGCTGTGTCTGTAGGCTTTATTCAGCCTGATTCTGGTGTTCTCTTCATCCCTGATATTATTATTTATATTGCTATTGGGAATCTTCGTAATGCCTTATTAGATTTTTTTTCACTGATGTGTTGATTTGTTCTGGAAAGTCCAAGTCAGTCCACAGCTCCAAAGCTGAGCGGAGTCAGTAGGACAAAACCAAAAAAGCCGTAGATGAGGCACTTAGGGATGTGGTTTAGCAGGCGTGGTGGTGATGGGTTTACAGTTGGACTCGATGATCTTTAACGTCTTTTCCAACCACTGTGATTCGATGATTCTGAGTTGAATTCTTCATCTCTTCGCATGTTTGTTTAGCGCAGATGTAATTCCTTCCATCTTGACACTCTCACATTGTGGCAACCTCCATTTATTACCAATCAGGGCTTGCAAAACCAAGTTAGGCATGTTGGAAGCCACCCTTTTTTCTCTCTTCAGTGTCCATTAAAATGCCTTATTTTTTTGAGGGGGAAGATGAGAAAGAAACTCCCATTTCTCCCTCAGAGTAGGATAGCCCGGCAGCTGCCGCGCTCCTCTCCCGGAGGAAGGAGATGGTGAGTACTGAGAGCATCTTCAGCGGATACATCGCACCCGTGGCCCAAACCGCTGAGGTCTGATGCCATGCCCTGAGAAGCATCCTTTTCCCTGAGGATGGGAGCAGTAGGTAACCTGCCAGGCAGCTCATGTCGGTACTGCAAAGTTGATTCAAAACTAGTATTTGGATGGCTGACAATGTTAATTATTCATCAGCGCTCAGATTTCAAGAGCAGAAAGCAACAGTACTGCAAGATCAGGTTGACTAGGACCCAGTTCTTCATGGGGTGCCACGGTGGCTATGTGAGGAACCAAGCAAAGCTTGAGCAGGCTACAGAGCATCCTGCTTGCCTCTCTGCTTCCACCCAGCCTTGTGGTTAATTCTCCAGGACAGCACAGTTCAAAACAGAAGGTGTTCTGGGAATTTCCAGCAGCCCGATCACCCCCTTGCTGCATGCATCTGGCCTGTCTCCCATCAGTGGTCTGCTTAAGATAAGGTCTAGTGAAACCTTAGTCGTTTCATTTAACTCTTATGAATGGCATTTGCTGAAAGCGGAAACAGCACAGCAGAGAAGGCTGTGGAGGCACGGGCTCCTCTACTCCCTTTCCATCCCTTGGATGAGGTTTTGTTGGACTCTGTTCTCTTCCCTGGCTCATAAGCTTTCTTCCTGAGCAGCTATCTCAGTAGCTCAATATGTGGATTTAATGTCCAAGGCTGCAAATATGTAACAAAGATAAGAGATTAGACTCGGTTTCTGGAGAATCACCATCTTTTAATCGAAGCAAAAGGAAGAATAAAGTAACTCTGGGGTGGTCTTTGTAAGTGTTTGATAAATAGTATTTTAATATTATGGAAATTAGTAATGATGTAGCTCACAAAGATTCAAACAAATTTATCCTTGAAAGATGGCTGATGTAATATAAAGCTGACTGTTGTGTTATTTTGATAAATGGCCTTTAAATGGAGCTCCTGCAATCTAAGAATATCTGCAGGGATTACTGACGTGCAGTCTAGTACACTGAATGTTAAAAACGTAATTTGTTTTTCCCAGTATTTAGAACTAGTAATCCTGTGGGTTGTGAATGTTTAGTGTGTTAGCTAAATACATAAATACACACATTCATTCTACTAGAATGTTCCTCTATCATGAATGATTAGGCTGTTTCAAAAACAGTCTAGTCCTTTGCTCCTTAAATATACATATATATATATATATATATATATATTAAAAAAAAAAAAAAAATCCTAAGTAACAGAACAGCGATTTTGAGCTTGGATACGGGTTGTCTATGTTTTGATTTAACAATGTAAGATTCTTCTTTTACTTAAATTCTTCTTTTACTACTTTTACTTAAAAGAAGAATCTGGGTTTTTTTTCCCCTCTAAGCTTATGATCTCACTGGTATCTTAAAAATCTAGCTATGTGGAAACAATTCATGCTTGTGGAGTAGAAATGCTTCATGTTGTAGTATGTACCACTATGTACATAGAACCCTAGGTTGAGGGACACACCATCAAACTCCTCCCACCATTTTCTTTATTAAAACTAATAAAAATAGTCAAGCATAAATTTATTTGCAGCTGGCGTATGTGGAATCAGTGATTCTTATTTTCTGAGATCTGGGCGTGATATCTGTATCCCGATCACAGCAAGGCAAGGTCCACCTCCTCCAGAAGCTCTTTGCCTGCTTCCTCCTCTAGTTTTCTTCTCTTTCTGTTATTTCTTTCCATTGTCCTGAATATTCCATACACTAGTTTCTGTAACCAGTGGGACCATGCTCAAGGTTATGTCTCTATTCCAGGTTTCACTCTCCTCCAGCTGTTTAGAGAAGGTCGTGGGGCGATCAGCTCTACACAGCCCCTCTGAAATCCTTGTGGCCGGTTCCCTGAAAGCAGCTTCTCTACCTGTTGGTTTGAATAGCAGCAGTATCAGCAAAGGAGGAGACACAGCTGCTTCCCAAGTCGAACCTCAAATTAATGGAGGCCTGGACTCTATCATTAGCAATACTGTCCCTCGCATCATCATCATTCCTACCTCTGAGACCAACCTATTTCAAGAGGAACTGGAAAATGAAGAGGAAGATTTTGAATTATTCCACTTCAGTGACAAAAAGAGCAATCTACTGGATTTAGAAGGACTGAGCTCTTCCACAGAGTTCCTGGAAGCTGTTGAGAAATTTCTATCATAATATGCCAAAAGAAAACTTTCCAGTAATTATTTTCTTGACATCATCTCCACCCAACTATACCAAATAGCTGCAGCCTTGTAAGTTAGATCATAAGAATTGTTGTTTGTTTATATAATGGTCACTAGGCAGCCTTCAGCTTTGCCTTTGTTCAGACGGGTTCAAGCATGGGACAAAGCTTCCAGCTTACTCTGCAGCATCTTGGCATCTGCAGCCACGTGTGTCTATGCCAAATGTCAGTGGAAGGAAAAATACATGTGACCACCACTCAGCAGCTGCTGAATATTTCTGCTACTTGTAAGAAACAGCATTTGTGTTTTGAGAACTTTCTTCTGCAATGGGCGACACTGTCCAAGATTTGTCCAGACAGTGAGGAAATCAGAACCATCTTATAATCAAATTCTTTTTAGACATCTTTTTAGATATGTATATTTTTAATAAGCAGCTTGCTAAACTTAAATAGATGGACTTATCATGCAGCTGTTTATTTACATGGTTTAGTATAAGCTTGGATTGTCCCTCAGTGCAATCACCCAACACCAAAATGCAAGGTCTGCTGTGTGCAGTCCTAGCAGCGTAAACTTTCAGAGCACCTTCAGATTTACAGACTTGACTTGACATGTAGGAGTTGTAAGTCGATTAGAAGGGTGAACTTTTATCCTTGTCTTGACAATTAATAGGAAAAAATGATGGCTGTGAACTTCTTGCTTCTTCGATGGAAAAATCTTCTCATCTTCTGGATGTCTTCTCTGTCAGACCACTGTAAAACATCACTTGGAAGACAAAACTCAGCTACACTCAGTGTTTGCTACAGGACTGCTATTCATGGTTATTGATTGTGCTTATTTATTTGTGCTTCTCCTCACTCATGCCTGTGGTTCATAGTACCCTCCAAGGATTTTATTTCTGATTACGTTCTTTTTCTTTGCTCATTTTTCTCTTGCAAAAGCATATCTTCCACCCTGTCCCTCTGAATCTCTAGCCTTCAGTAGGTTAGACAGCAACTATATTACTTTCCAAGTAATAACAATACAGTAGAAAACGGGGCTTTCTCTGGGTGTAGTAGTGCAAATATTCACTTGAGTGAGTCTTGAAGCATTCAGACATCCAACAAACACCTGGATTTAGGAGTTTATGTCCATTTTTTTTCATTTCATTCCAGTTAGTGTATAATAGCTTGTGTTGCACAGAGAGCACTTCAAAGTTCTCTGTACACACTGGCTGATCTAAAAAAATTAATTTCTTTTGTTAAATTTTCTTCATGCGAAAATTAAAAACAGATGGATATTGTAGAATCTTTTTCCCTAATACCAAAAAAGCAGAATGCAAATCTTGTTAGCAGTTGTGTAAACAGTAGATGGCTTTGAAACACAATCGAAGGACAAACTAAAACTAAGGCCACGCAGGAAGGGCTGAAAGGGGCCCAAACTCACCAACCCTGTGTCTCTACAAGATGTTCACGTTGGTATGACTAACCTCCATGAGGACATGAGACTTGCTCCTGCTATAGGAGGTTCTCTCTTGGGGCATAGCAAGCTCTGGGGAGCTACAAGAGTGACTGCTGAAAAAGGAGGTTCGATCCTGGGCTAAATCTACTATGCTGCCAGACGTTGTTCTGCTGAACATGTCTACTCTCCACTCCTTTTTTTTTTTTTTTTTTTTTTTTTTTTTTTTTTTTTTTTTTTTTTTTTTTTTTTTTTTCTCCTCTTTCCACCTACATCAGCTGTTCAGTCACTGATCATACTTTTGCTTGTTTTTACTATCCTGAGCTATGAGACATCCTCTTTTCCCTAAACAAATGTTGGGAAACAAATACTCTTTTTATAAACCTTTCAACTCTTACACCTGACGCTTACTGCTGTAATTCCTCTAAGTAATAGTAACAAACGTGTTGAGTGTTCCCAGATATAACAGTACCCTGGAGCAGACTCGTGCCGGTTTGACTGTAGGCAGGATGTTGCTGTAGTTCCCATCAAGATGAGGTGAGTCCTAAAGAGGCACTGAAGAAATTCCTCTGTATCCAGACAAAGTTTTCCCTTCTGCTTTTAGCCTTCAAGGTGACTTCACAGCAATGTGGCTTGAGGTATGTGCAAAGAACTTCTTTGTTTTTATACTGCTAATGTATATTAGTACCATGAGTACTATTTCTCTTCCAAATCCAGCATCAGGCTGTTTACTTTTTGCTGTTATGTGGGCTGGAATGCCAAAATACAGCAGGAGAGCCTCCACATGGAAATACCAGCTTACTATCATTGTGTAATTTTGCAGAAATACTGATTGTAGCTACATCTGTCGTAAATTATGGAATATTTTTGTGCACTTCTCTGTTGCCATGTTAGTGTAGATGCCACATAAAAACCTACTATATAAACTGCTGCTCCGCCCTTTCATAGAGACATGTGTATTGGTTCATCCAGATGGAATAAAAAACTCCTTATGAACAAAATTGAACTGCCCACTCCTTTTCTTCTTCAATAATGTATTTGTGTAACCATAAAGGTGTGTGTTTTAATGAGTGATGAGGAAAGGTGTTACCTCGAACAGAGCTGCTCAGGTAAGTAATCTAGATTAATTTCATGTACCCAGGCAGGTTCATAAGTGAAGGCAAAGTCTATGGGTTACCATCTAAAATTAGAACTCGCTGCCTTTGGAAAATCTGAAGCTGCTCTTCATCTCTGAAATAAGACGATTGAAATGGGGATGCCAGGAGTCACCCAAAGCGTTTTGAAAAAAAAACCGGCCAAGTCGGTAGGTTACAAGTGTGTTACAGTCTTTGATCTTTGTCCTCATTCTGCGGGATTACGAGACGATAATTCTTTGTTTCTGCCAGATCTTTGTGTAAAACAATTATAGGATATGGTCCAACTTTGCTGACTGAGAGCTTGGAGCAGAAGCGTGCCCTTTTGTTTTACCATGAATCAACAGACAAGGAATTTGAATCTTATAGTTGTATTTAGGGTTAAATAAAGGTTTCAGGTAAGAAAAAAAAACATATTTGAATATGTTTATGCCTGATGTATTTATTGTTTTGTGTTGGTGGGAAGCAGGAACCAAAGTAGAGATCGTTACTTAAGTTGAACATAGGAATAAAATAGACATGGGTGAAAGATTATGGAGTTTGGCATGGTCTATCCTCATGTTAGTGAATTTGTAAAAAGGTCATAAATATGGAGGAAGTTAATAAAAATAAATAAGTCAGTATACAAATTCTGTAAGAAAGACTTTTTTTTTCCTAAGCAAGACAAGCTGTCAATCCCCCCAAAACACTCCCTGCCTAATCCCCTTCAAAGTTAAATTACACAAGAACAATAATTGCATTAACAATTGTATTTAGCTATTAAAACCATAAAAACAGTATTGAGATTCTGTGCATTTCCAAAAGTGTGGTGCTATACTGGTAAGCATGGTCATGTGCTAAGGAACATCAAAAACACTGTAATGGCACAATAAAAAAAAAAAAAAAAGGCTACAGGGAAGGCTTTGTTACCTTTGCCTGTGTGGTTTGAGGAGAGGGCTCAGCAGGTTCGGCAGTGTGCCAAGAGTGGCTTTTTAGATACACTATCTGTTTTGTTGCTTGTAGATAAGCATATGAGTAACCATACAGTACATAAATTTATCACTCTTGAAAAGACTGCTGGTGTTGTAGCTGGGGAATATGGAGCCGAGATCAGGTGAAAAAATAAGTTTGCTTTGGACATGAATCTTGTGAATTCTCTGGCAAGAAATAACTCCACATCCCTTCTTTACCTTTGCACCAAAGATGCTGCTGTTGCAGTTCTGTTCTCTTTTGAAATCAGGAGTTCGGTCTTCCTAATGTTTTTTTTAAGTTATTTGAGACAGCAGAGCTTGACTTTGTTTGTTTGTCTGTTCAGTTTTTTGGATCTGTTTCTGTCTGCTGTCAAAACTAACTGAACGTGCGGGGAAGTGTCCCTCGCTCCTGGAAGATGAGCAGCGAAGCTGTCTACCTGAGGCAGTGTTTCTTCTTATTACCCACCACAGAAGAGCGATCTGCAGAACTGTAAATGGAATCCATATCTAAATGTATAATGCAGTCAAGAAGAAGAAAGCGAACTTTCTTTCCAACTTGTCAAATTTTAAGATGTAAGGTAAAATTTACAGTTTGTTTATAGATCAAGAGCAAACCATGCCTCAAGTATTATCCTTGTCAAATACGAAGTCACAAAATAGGTTAAGTGGTGCAGCTAGCGAAGGCATTAGGACTAAATAATGGGTCTGATTGACAAAGAAAAATCCTTTATTAAAGTTGCATAATAGGTAACATACTTTAGTTTTCTATTTAAGATAGGATGAGTGCTACATACGCCACCAGGTGGGAAAAGGCAGTAATACCACTGCATTTGATCTTGTCCTGGAATAATAAAATGATGGTCATAGTACAATGTGCCATAAACTCTCTTCATTGCTCCTCCTCCTCATGCATCATCTTCATGAATCTTCCTTCATCTTAAATTATGCTAGGAAAAGATTAAATGACATAATATGTTAAAGTTAATAACGTAAATGATAATGACGCAATAATTATTTTTATTGGCACTTTAATCTGAGTATTGGCTGCTCACTAGTAGCTCTGGATTGCCATTCTCTTCTATGGCCGGGTAGTGGTCAGGCTACAAAGAAAAAGTGACAGAGGACTGGCTTTGGAGGACAGCATCTTCTCTTTCCATTCAACCCAGACGGGTCCTGTTATGTCCTCTGTTGACTGAGTCTTGTACGCCATTGTTTTCCATTATATGTTCTGTAATACAGCATAAATTAATGGATTGTGGTATGATGTGAGATAATATTCATTAAAAAAAAAAGAAAAAAAGGCAATACATACCAGACGTTTTGCACTTGTTAAAATGATTTCCAGTACCTGTTCAGGAAATACATTTTCAAGGTTTGACAGTCATGGTAATGGCTCTAATGATGATTTTTTTTTAGTTCCCCCAGAGCTTTTCTTCCAGCTTGTGTCTCAGGATCCATTTAGAGTAAGGAGTCAAGTATTTCATCCTTGTTTTCAAATTAATTTTATTGGTTGATAATTTCATTTTTTTCATGTACAACTTGCCACAGACTATATCTGCTGTTGTAAGCATTGCTATGGAGCCGATACATAAAACCATGTAAATTCTGCAGAAGGTATCAAAATATTAATGCTGTAGCTTCTTGGTTGTTAATGGAATAGCAAGAGTCTATCAATTCTTGTTTGTTATACTTGAAGAATTGTACACGTAGCTCAATTTAAACTAACATATTCAGGTCAATAAAGTATTTGAACAGTGGACAAGCACATCTTTTGTTTTCTGCTTTTGTGTTTGTGTTTGCATGTTTAGAAACTTCTGTTCTGAGGGGTTTCTTGAGTGCGTGCATATGTACATTTTTTTTGTTTGTGTTGTTTTACACTTTTAACCGTTATGTTATTTTAGTGGAAATATTTTGGATACTTTAAAATATTTTAGAAACAGTAATGTATTGGAGGATCCAAAGGAGAAATAATAATTTTTCAGCTTCTGTATTAGTGATGAATTATCCTGATTGAAATCAAATAAAACAGTTTTGAAGAAGGTAAGACTTTCATACAGTGGTTTAATATAAATTTAAATATGCAGGGTTATTTATTTATTTAATAATAGCTTCATCTAGGATATCAAGTTCATAGTTGATTTTGCTAATATTTGTCTTTTTTTTTTTTCCCCCAGTATATTTTACAAGACTATGAAAAGTGGTAAGAGTCTGCAAAAGGAAGAGAAGCACTTAAAAGACATCGGGAGACTACAGGTCCTGGCAGCTACAACCATGCAATGGAGATGGCCACAGCAAAAAGCAGCACAATTCTCAAAAGCAGGGTCAGCTGGTATGGTAATTCTTAAAGGCTGAGTAATGTTAATTTCCCTTTCTAAATAAATGATCACAGGTCTATATTTGATAGTTTTTTTTATACTAACATTCTGAAAAGCTAAGCACAGCCATACATTTATATACTCACATGGGTTCAAAAAATGCAAAACCTTACATATTGTTTTCTTGAACATGATGGATAAGATAAATATGGCATTTTTGGTTAACTTAGAGGGAGAGCATTAAAACCATCAGCCATGGCCTCAAGTAATTTCATGATGTAGTTGGTCTCTGCAGCGTAATCTACAACAATGCAACACAGGTGACTTTAACTGATGTTATTTTTCCACAGATATGACATTATCAAATTATCACTGTTGTGGGATTGGTTCTAAAGTATTTTGAGATTTGAAATATCTTCCCGTGAAGTAAAAAATAAGTAGTTTTTTTAATAGTAGAGGGCTTGCATTAACTTCAGGGATACTCATCACCTTTATTTATTGTAATTTATTAATAGCCTATTTAAAAGGCTATATTAAAATGTGTGTGGTTTGTTTGTTTTCCCAGAGAGGTGCAGATGTTATAAAAATCTGTAGAAAGGTGGATTTTCCCTCTGTTCCTTCTCCAAATCTGACTTTTGGATATGAGGAAGCTGAGGATGGGACTCTTACAAAGAAAAAAACATTGCTCCCCTCAGAGAGACCTGAAATTAGGCCCATCTTAGTATCGGTTACTATTTGTAAGTAGCTTTTTATGACTGTCATATCACTGAAGGTAACAGAATGATGATGATTTTTTTGGAAGATGGCTTGTTATGTTTTCTTCTAGAATAAGAACTGTTATCACTCTATTTCTGACTATAAAGAGGGATGCTTTGAAATATATGGATATAAATTTATTGTAATCTTGAGCAGTACTTGCTTGTCTCCTTATTTTGGTTAAAAGACTAGGAGAAAATCTGTAGCTTTGAAAGAGAGCTGCTTCTGCTTTTTCATCTTGGACAGAAAGAGAATGGAGTAGCAGATAATAGTTCTTCAAGTGATAATAAAGAAGCTTGGTGGATAGAGGTTGAGCTGAACTTTATAAGTTGGATCAACCATTTCTGTGGTGACTAGGTAGTTTGTGAAAGATTTTAAACTTTCTATTTAAAAAAAGTTCTGTTCTTTTGTCTTTTTATTAAGCTAGTATTTTTTGTAAGTAGCAAGACTTTACTTTTCATATACTTATTAAGAAGTTTATTTCCTCACAATTCTCTGTATTAGACAAAAATACAGAGAATTAAACTGGTACGGTCAACCATACAGTTGAAGGTCAGGATAGGGATGTACTAACGTTTTGTTCAAAAGATACTTGGACTCTAACTGTAAACCATTGTTGAAATTAGCCATTATAATACTTTGTTCCTTACTCTGGCATAAGGATGCAAAAGAAATTAAGAACCCTTGGGTATGAATTCTACGAGCAATGGAAGTTGCTTTGTAGATACCAAAAATTACTTTGATTTTAGCATAGATGTTACTAAATATTAGTACAATGTAGGTTAAAGAAACAAAGTCTGTGATTCTAACAGAAAATTTTTGTTGTATCTCAGGTATTGGAGACTGTGCAGTACCTTGATCCTGATAATCTCAAGTGTCTTCACTGTGATAAATTTCTATTTAAAGTATGTGTAGGCAAGATTAGTATTTAAAGAAGATTGATTATTTCTGGGGTAATTATTTTGCATAGAAAGACGGGCCGCTAAACCATAAATCTTCTCTAAGAACTTTATAATTTGGACATTTCTCTAACTACTATTTCTTATGAATAGAATATAGGCATGCTACAGTATGGCCCTGTTTGTTTTGGGTGTGTTGTGTGTGTGTGAAGGGGAGGTGGTTTGTTTGATTTATAGTTCTGCCTGGCTTCTGTTCAGTTTTAATTTTTTGATTTTTTTCTATTTCAGATTGCACTGGCCTGTCTTAGTCTAGTATAGTCTAGACTTGAGTATAGCATAAAACTATTATTCATGAGTTGTGATCACACTTTTAGACTAGTCACATTAAGAGTTCTGTTAGCACAGGAGGTACAAATTAAATTGATTTATTTGAGCCTGTTCATTCAAATGCTGAACATTATGTTCTGAATCGGTCACTTTTAATAAAATAATACTCTTGTTGATATAGTTCTGATTCTGTTATGAGTAGAGATGGTGATTCTGAGTACTTTATTAATGTACTGTGGGTACAGATACGCAATGAATTCTCAAAATATATTTCCCTGTCAAACAAAAGCAGGACTCAGTCTGGAAAAGCACTTAAACATATTTAACTATTAATGGTCTACTCTGGCATTTGACTGCAGTAGGGCTGCTTCTGTATTTCAAAATAAGCAGATACTAAAGTGGACTGATGCCCTCATGCAGTGCCAAGGAAGAACAACAAATCTGCAATTTATTACTGAGCTAGACCTTTTGCTACAGACAGACATAGGTGAAGTCTTCAGTTGAAAGGGCTGAAATGTTATTTATAATGGATATATTTTATTTTAGCTATTTAAACATATGCATGTGAAATAGCACAGAACTTTTTTTTTTAAAGGCAGCTGTCTCTCCTAATGACGTAATTCTTAGAGAGTTTGTACAACTTTTTGTTTAATTGTGGAATTGTGCAATTCTTAATAGCGTGTACAAGGGAAGAACCCTTTGCCGTGTGTTTAAATGATGTTGTTTTTTTAAAAAGGTGTTTTATTAAAAAAGTGTTTAAAAAAAGTCATTGATGATTAGTGGTTATATGTAAGCCTTGTGTGTATGTAGTACAAGCCACATCTGGATCTTGGATTTAAGTCGAGCTGTTTGGTCACCGCACATAAATCTTCAGGTAATTTTTCAGAATGTGGAAGATAGATCCTTTTAAATCAGCATGTGTAATTAGCCTAAACCTGCTTTCCAGAGCTGGGTATTCAAACGCAGAGTACTGCTGGAGCCTGACACTGATATATTGCCTAATGTGGGTGACATGCTGGGAGCTACCTGTGTGCTGTAACCCTGGAACGCAGCCCATTAGTGCCTGAATCAATGCACTCGGGGACTTTTAATTCTTCACGGAATCTATTTCCATATTTAATTACAGGAAAGTCATAGAAAAATCCTACAAAGCACTTTCTTCATCCATTTCGTTGTCAACGGGAGCGGTGATTAGTAATTCTTCTGCAAGTTATATTGTCGTGTTCTCTTCAAATGATGCAGCTCCTTGCTGAGTTTGCTCCTATTAAGCCATATTTTATTTTCTCACGACCTACCAAGTTGGCAGTGACCTTGAAATTGGTATTGTCAACACTTCTGGGCAGAAAGAGCTAAACGATTCAGGGTTATTAAGAGTGCATCATTTATTCTTTAGTGTTTGTCAGTATTTTTAAAAAGCTCTTAAATTCCATTACAGGTGGGGTATTCTACCTGAGTAATGTGCTGGTTAGTAAGTTAGGTAATAGTCAATTTATGTTATTTTTGCTTCATTTTTAAAGGGGTGTGTGTATGAGCGTGCTTCTTTTATCTATATAAAAGACCATGTTATCTAATTATAACCTACTTTCAGTAAATTGGTTGAGCTTTGGGGTGTTTGTGCAGGCTGGTCTGCTGCCGATAGTCCTCTCGCATGTTGGGATGGGCTATTCCTGCGCTTAGAGGAGAGCGATCTTGATTATGAAGTAGCTGTGCTCCCCTGAGCATCTTTGTCTGTCAGAGCCACGTCCTACAAGATCCTGTCTGCAGATCCCTGAGCAAATCAAGGCTGGGAGAGGCTCTCTGCTCCACCTGTTCCCAGTGAACATTTTGGGAACATGTGATGGATGTGAAGGCTGACGTGAGCGTGTAGGAAATATAAGGAAGACAGAGGGAAGCTACCTCTTTCTTAGCAGATCTCATAGCCTTGTTTTAAGGAAGGAATTTTTACAATGAAATAATGGAATTTCTGTGGAAGTTCTTATGAAGGTACTAAAAATTATCTATTTCTACTAGAAAGAAGTAGAAGTTCTCATTAAGATACTATAAAAATGAAAGTATCAAGATTTCTTCTTCCTCTGTGTCTCGCAAGTACAAATGACTGGTTCTTATCTGTCATAAATAGACTCTTTAGAGAGTTGCTGATAGCAAGAGAGTTTACTATTAAAAAAAAAAAAAAAAAGTCTGTGAAATAGATGACTCTCTTTTGGCTAATTTCAGTGTTAAGGTCTGAAATTAAGTAAGTACCTCACAACTCACTTGAAGCTTTGTTCTAGGTGAATTTTGAAACAATGACTTGTTTTTCCTTTGGCCTTACAGTGTATTTCCACAATAAGGTGAGGCCTCTCCTTTTAGTGAGTCATCTAAACTTCTATTATTTACCGCAAACATAAAGAAATAAGTCTTTCTTGTAACTTTCTGTAGGGAAGCAATGCTGAGTAATGAAAATGTCAACATTAAAAAAGAAGGAAAGGAAAAATGTGACCTCTTCATCCCACGGTATCTTGAAGCAATAAAATTATAGGAGGAAAAGAAGGTAATGCCACTTCAGCTTTTTCCTATTAAAAGTAATTTAAAACTGTGCGTCAGGTATGAAGAGCTCGTATTCAGGATGTAAAAACACTGCAATTTATATTGAAAATGAACAAAACAAGTGAGAAATTAATCATTTTCTCTTCTATTTAAAACTTCTGTTTTAAACTGTTTGCAAACCAGGTAAAATAATAGTACGAGCTTTTAATTGTGAAGTAGAGAGTATTTTCATCCTTTTATTTTATAGGTGCATCAAAATTGAATGACTCATAACTAATCTCAGAAATCAAGTTTCAATAAATATTCGTAAGTGTGTGTATATATATGTATAGAATAAACTACCTATGCTGTTTTGGCTTCCTTTAAAAATATAAAATGCATAAATTAGTATTTTGTATATTTTTGTGTTATGTGGCAGAATTTTGGAGTCTTTAGGAGTACTTGTGGAGAGAAAGTTAAGGTATAGACACTTTTTAAAAATTATCAATTCAAATAATTTATTTTTGTGTTTGTGTGTTTATATTTTTGAAGAATGCCTTAAAAAGAGATTACTTCACTAACTTCAACTGCATTTTTTTCCTTTGAGTTTTCTATGTCTGCTGCAAGATCTGTTTCTCGAGTAAATCTTGTGTATGAAAAAACCACTTTCTGTGAATTTTGCCCATTCTAATTAAACTCTGTGACTAAAGAATTTTAAGGTGAAGGAGATGGAAATCTTCAATTCATTATTTGCCAGATTTTGGGGCAGTACATTTAACCGATTGGATTTCCATTGCACGATGAATAGTAATTAACTAGAATAAAAGACAGGAGCATCTACAGCTTTGAAAGCAAGAAGGCAAATGCTTTTGGGAAAAGTTTTGTACGGGTTCCGAAAACTTAAACTTACGTATGACTATGCTGTGGGGTTTGTGACAAATGTAATTTGGAAAACTTTGTATGTAGATACAAATTTGATAGGAAAATTATCTTATTTTTAATATAAGCTCTTTCAACATCAAGCCTATTAGAGCTAAGGCTATTGTACCACTGTGCGGAGCTCTTGGAGCTACATGTGTTAGTATAGCACAAATCTGCAGAACCTGTAGAAACTTTATGCCAAAGAGATTTTGTGGATCATTTTTCTTATGTTTACCGGCAATTCATTGCTTATAGTCAAGATAAGTTTTGTTGTTGTTGTTATTGACCCATTAGTTTTCTATGGGTTTTGATACTCTGAAAAAAACAGTTGAAATCAATACATAAGGTACAAGCCAATTGAGACTAAAATAATAGTAAGATTTAAGAATTGTGTAAGATGTCATTTGTATGCTAACACCGAGTTTGCTTTTTATTAGTATTAGTATTATTATTGTGATACTGAGAGATTTTTACTCTGATAATACAATTTGGATTAAAAAAAGGTCTTACTAAATGAGAGTAGTCATACTCTCTCATACATAATCCTTAGTGAGTGTCGCTCACTAAGGATTGTTGAATAGATGAGTCTAGTAAAGACAACAGTCTTGTATTCTAATAATCGCTTCCTTTTTATATTAAATGAGCTACTGTGGCAATACATTATACATGTTATTGGTTTAATATCACTGCAGAGCTGGATTTCAATAAATCCTGTATAGTTGGTAAATAATGTTTCTTGCTTAATCAATTGCAATAATTAGTATGTCTAGATCTCCTGTCTCTGGCTAGTAAAGCTACATCAAAAATTAAATTGATGGGTTCTTGGGTAGTGTTTCAAAAGCCATATGTATAATGTTATTGCCTAACACTTAGGATACAACTGCCATTTTTTTTTTTTTTTGTAGGTTTTTATTCACAAAATCCTGGTGAATCCTGGCAGGTGTTAATGCTCTTTGAAGGTTTCGCCTCCTAGTAACTCTGTGAGTCATTGTATTTTCCTCTATTGCTTTTTTTTTCTTTTTCCTTCTTTTTTTTTCTCCTCTAGAAAGAGTTCATCTCCAGGGTTTCCCCATTTCAATGCTTCCTCTCTATCCAAATTGATGAATGATTGGATTTACATCAATATTTTGTTCATAAGTACATGACTTTTGTGCTGCCATTGCCTCTGTAGAGCATTGGCATAATGAGTTCCGTCTCCATAACTCCCAGGGTGATCATTACACAAAATCCACTAGCCTCTAGTCTGTGTGATTACAGTTCACTGTAAAAGTTTTTTCCTTCACTGTTATCAGAATATACTTTTTAAAAGCTCTGTATCCTTTAGGACTTTTGCAATGCTTGAATATTTCTTTTACAGTTTTTGATTTTACTGGTAGCGTGAGTACATAGAATTATTATGGATATTTGGAGCTTTTATGTCACTAGGTAATAGATAAAAAAGAATGGATTTCTCATATCTTTATTTTGGTTTATTTCAGGATGTCACTAGAAAAAGCATGTTTATTTGTGAAAAGATAAGAGAACATACCAGTGTGTGTGTATGTTAGAGAGTGTGACACAGGTAGCCTAGTAAGACTACTGAATACCTGAAATACTTGTGTTTTGCTTTTGAAACTTAACCCTTCAGTCATCAATCAGTCAACAGTGGCAGGTAGTGACCATTAGGTGTATTCATTAACACCCTGCAGTCTTCTCCTATGGAGATACCCACATCTGTCTTCACTAGAAGTTTGCCAGGTGCCAGCGGTGAACAGATGGGTCATTACGGTCTACATCGCCCTCCAGGCATAGCTGGAGGATGGGCAAAGTCGTCCTATCCAGGAGGCAGGTGCACAGTTACTTTGCAGGTGTGGAGCAAAATATTGACAATGACATCCCTAATGTTAGGGGTTATCTTCAGGTGAGACAATTAATTTTACTCTTTTCTTTATTCTGCTTCATGCCACTTACTGCTTGAGAGTAGGGTTAAAATAGGGACTTGAATTATTTGCAAACACTTCATAAAAATAATAATGTATAATATTTTGCAGAGCTAAAGTACTAATGTTTTCATTCAAAATCTACAAGTAGATTTTGCCATCTCATTTTCTTCTTTAAGAGCAGAATATTTTCGAGACTTCGTTCATAATCCTTTTTACCAGAAGAGAGCAAAAACATTTTTCCTTATTTGAATCAGCACTGCTATTAGGACCCCGTGAGTTCAAATCCTCTTTCATCACCATAGTTGAACGTATCTCGGCTTAGTATTTTGGCTTAATTATTCACTACACATTGCCTTGTTTCCAAACCCTCTTAGAAATTTTTAAAATAGTTAAGCATGTCCCAGGAATGTAGTAGCATTATAATTGTTCTTCCACTTCAGTGTTTCCAAGATTTATTTATTTCTTTTAACCAGAGTTGAATATAAAACGTTGTTAAATGAAGAGCTAATTGGAGTGTGAGTAAATATTAGTGTAGCTGCATGCCTTTTTTTTTTTTTTTTTTTT
>VZSG01001043.1:6343-25956 GCA_013398315.1 Nothoprocta pentlandii | reverse complement strand
AAAAAAAAAAAAAAAAAAAGCAAGGAAATAATTTCCTTTAGTTGGATCTTTCACAATTAATGTTACATCAAATCTTACGCATTTTCATGCCTGATATACCTTAAATACAGATGTTAGAATCTGACCCTTTTAAAGAGATTGCTATAATTGAATATCAGGAACTATTTTCAGCAAGACATTGATTACAATATGCATGTTATTTGCACAAAATGAAATTCATTTGGCTAAAGCAATGTTGATATGAAGTAGTATTAATGCAGTTTATTTCCCAAAAGATTATTTCCCAAGAGGAGGTGGTTTATTACATTAAGAAATCTAATAGCTGAGAGAGAGCTGAGAGCTGTGAGATTCATTTATTAAATCTACATCGTTTCTAATCCTTCAATCTGATTTGGGAAGAAGGGAGGTTTAGACTAATTTGTATTTTCAGGAGAGGGGACATAGACACATAATATAAACCTTTTTTTGTGACTTTTATCTCAAACTAATCGCAGCTTGATCGCTCCCCGTCTAAATAGAGCTAATTGTGGTCGGAGGACATATTCGGCAGGATCAAAATGAGGCATTCCATACTACTTGCCCTGGAGGCTCAAAAATACATTTTTATAGGAATTTCTGAATTTACGTTAGCACAGAGAAATATGAGGAAAGCGCTTCCTAGCGAGAAAGTGTGACTTGAATTTTAATGTATGTTTTTTAAAGTCCAGAAAGTTGCTCGGCAGCTTTATAATGTTTGGAATTTAGACTTAATACAGGTGATCCAAATACTGTATCTGATCCTTATTAAGTCAATAGGAAAACAATTATTATTTAATGGAAATTGGCCTGCATCCTATTTATTTATTGTGTATTTAAAAAAACCAAAACAAAACAAATCAGACCTTATGTGCACCATAAGCAAAAAAGAGCTGATTGTTTTTTTTGTTTGCTTGTTTATTTCTGAAGAGAGTAAGATCACTTAAGTGTCTAAGATAAAAATGTGTTTTGCAGTCATGCAGGCTCTTGCTGTCTATAAAATTAACACATTTCAGGACACTGGAGTTTCAAAATCGAGAAAATCTTTTAAATTTGTTTTTGATTGTTGCTCATTTTTGTTCTGAGCCTTTTTATTGCAGTTAGATCATTTTAGGCACAATGCTTTCCATTTTGCTACTGCAAATCAACTCCAAAATTGTTTCTCTGCTGTCTTTAACTGTGTAAGATCTTTGTAGCTCTCTAGCTTGATCTAAAGCTGTTTGCTTTTAGTGAATTCCTGGTTCTCATAGTATAGGACTGGTCTCTTCCTAAAACAAATTTACACTACAATTGCATGAAAAGGTTTTGGAGCTGCAAGATATTTTCAGTTCTCTAAGATGAAAGGAATGCATCCGGAATCAGGCCATCAGACGCTAGTTACTGCTCACTAGAAAGAGCAGCTCGTGTGGACGTCACAGTCATTACCTGATGAAGTCTAGCACTCTAATTGCGGTATTTTTTAGACCAGATGATCCTATAGAAACGTGAGGAAAAGGTGAACAAAGCAAAACTATTTCAAAGACTGAGCTTTAAATTGTACTTAAGCATAATTTAGAGTACCTTCTGTATATGAGGAAGCACTTGTATTTATTCTCTCACTGCCATAGTCCCTGAAAACTCTGATGATGGTAGCAATGGTATAAAATTTCTCTAAGTATGTCACTAACTTGTCAACATGCAACATGGACACTGGCAGTCCAGTGTGAAGTCAATTTACTTTCATTTCTTCAATTTGCCCCGCACAACACTTTTCTGTACATTATGTCATGAAATACCATTTGTTATTCCTGGAATTTGTACTGTAACCTAACATGGAATTGGTTAGAAAAAAAAAAAACAACAATTATTTCATGTTCAACTACAGAGATTTAGTATGAATTTATGTTGTTATATTAATAGTCTAACAAAGCAAGCAGAGCTCTTTTCCAGATTATTGTTTTTAACTTGATCTTATTTTCTTCAGGACAAAGTGGATTGTACACTACATACATAGACTTTAATGCATGTTTTGCATGAGCCAAAATATGGAATCACTTGTCTTGTTTTGCGTAGGGTAATGTAACGTACTGCTGTTTGCACAGGGCAATGCAACTGAGCGACAGGTCAGGTGAGCTTGTTGAACCGTGGAGGAGATGAAAGAAACCAAGCAGCTTCCCACAAAATCTTAGTGCAGCTGTAAAGCATTCCAACAACGGAACCACAGCAATCTGGAAATTTGTTAATTATACATAGTAGTATTCTTGTGGTTACATTTGTAAATTAAAGAAAAATATATATATATGCTTTTTTTTTTTTTTTTTTTTTTTTTTTTTTTTTTTTTTTTTTTCTCCCAGGGCTTTCCAGGACCTGGACAATGTGAAAAAGAAAGTCAGTCTCAGAAGAATGAAAGTGCAGTGCAGCAAGGGAGAATATTTCTACCTGTTCCTGTTTTTTCACTGTCCAAAGTAAGATCCCTAGACTCTTTTTTCCTTCTTTATGTATTATAGTAACATGAATACTAAAACAATAACATAAATGACAGAAAATAACTGTAGAGTCTTCTATGATTGCTTGATTATTTTTTTCTCTTCCTGCATTCCTTAGTCTAATGCTTGGTGACTAAATTGTTTAGGAATACACTGCAGAGAAACATTTTAATTAATTTCAAATAGGTGGTTATGGAAGTGAGAATGTGTGCCTGTGTAAAATGTGTTAAACCTCGAAAGCTCTCGAGTAAGTGAGAGAATTTTATTCCATACAAAATCCACAACTGAAGGATAACGGGTCGCTCTTCCTTCCGTTGCCCAGCAAGGTTTTGTGCGTGTTTATTTTATGAGCAGCTGATTGGATGTCGTCTGGACATGCATAGCAGATCATTGTGTTGTTATTACATCTCCTAGTACACCAGATCTGCGTAAATGAAGTTCAATATGAATGAATAAAATGACATTTACAAAAACAGAATACAGCATTCATGAGTAAACAAACTGCTGCAGTAATGACAGTTTAAGGTAAATATTTCAGTACTCCCCATTGATCAATTAAAGTTTATCGTATTATTTCATAGAGGAATGGTTACTTAAGAAAAGGTGAGCAATACCTTTTTGAAATGTTATTTCATGCCGTTATTACCAGTACACATAGAGAAAACGAAATTCAAAGAGGATTTGGAATTTTTCTTGTTCTTTTGAAGGATAGGTGGAAGAAATAATGCCAGTTGTTATTAAAATCACATGATGGAAATATGTTTTGGAATATACCCAAATGCTCCTTAAATCTATTCTTAATTTGGTAAATTACTTCTTTCAAACATGAGCCTCTTCATTTCAGAAAATACTAAATATATGTATTTTCAAATGAATGCTTGTGATTTTTTTTCTCCATATATTATGAGAGTATAATATTTGAAAATCTACATGTTGATAGCCTTTGAAGATATAAGCTGTTAATTTTTCAATAATGCAAGTGTGGAGATGAGCCTTATAACAGCTAACAGGATTTAGGTTGCAGGGCTTTGACACAGCAAGTGGCATTTGCCTTGTACTAGTTATGCTTGTCTAAAATTGTACGCAAGGCCACGTCTGCAGGAAGAGGAGAAATATTTTAGTTAGTTCTACAGGTACGCTGAATATATGTTCATAAGAAAAAGAGAGATGTGGAACAAAAGTTTGGGGACTTGGATTTTTTTTTTTTAAATAATCGTGTGTGTGTGTGTATGTATATATGTATGTATGTATATAGTACTATTGAAACTTAAATGTCACATTTATGTATCGGTAAGGTAAAGTATGACTTGTCACAGTACAGGTGCTGTGACAGAAGAGCCTGAGCGCATACAGCAATGCGATACTTTTGTTTGTCGCTCTGATAGCTCAGCTATGTTTAGTTGCCACAGCAACAACTGTGTCTTTTTCCAAATAGTGCCATCATTGCAGGTACCCTGCTTCCCACTCACCTAAATGAGTGCTGAGATTTTTGCAATGTAAAAGTTGGCCTTCAGTTCACTGAAGAATAATCACTTCCATGCTTACATCTTAGAAACAGAATTCTACTACAATAATGTTGATCTAAATATAATTTAAATATAATTTTAACATAATTTTTATAAGCACACATAAGGTTCTATTCCATAAATACCCTATTTAACACACAATTTTGTTCCTGGATTATTAAAATGCAAAAAAAAAAAATCCAGTCTGAAACCAGTAAAGATGCATAACAGTTTTACATCTTTTGAAAAACAAAGAATTGAGTGTCAGTTCTATTGATTTCTTTATTTTTATCAAAACACTTTGAGTAGTTTGATTGTCAGTTTTCAAAGAAGGGTACTTTCTTTTGTTTTTCTATTGTTTTTCTTTTTGTTTTTTTTTAATCACCTTGAAAAACACAGGAGTGCTGAGAAAAGGGTGACAGAACCTTAACTATAGCAGGCAATAACAGATGTCACCAAAAAAAAAAAAAAAAAAAAAAAAGTCTTTATGAAGCATGCCTATAAATAGATGAGCCATTTTAGTCATTTGTCATTTAAGCAGTTTAATAATTCGACGCTAAATCTCTTTCAACGGACTCGCTTGAGAACTAAGAATTGCTCCATAGCTGTTTTCTGGCTTTATTCGCTATGCGTTATGAGAGTGAGTGTGGAGCTCCTCCAAAGCAGTCTGAGCAGGAAGTGCTGACTTGATTTGTAGCCTAAAAAAAAAAAAAATTATTAATCTGGAGGGTTCCTTCTGAAATACTATTTCATGAACATAAGAGCAATGGAATAACAGAGGGGGGTATTAATGCAGTTATTCGTAGATTTCTGTAGATATGAATAAGAGAGGAATATTTTTAACCTAGAAAACTTTTTATTGCGAATATGTAATTTAAAAATATTTTTCTCTGTAATTCCTCTTGGCGCTTAGGATGAATAACTGACCTGTGTTTATTGCAGTGAATGAGGAGCTGGGCAGTGTCATTGGAGCTAAATACAGGGTTGAATTGCTGGGTACTTCTGATAACTTACCTATTCTTAAAAATCATACTTTCCAGGGAGTTCACAGAACCTAACGAATTATAGCGAAGCATAAAGGATGATGACTGAACATTTGAAGACTAGAGCAGACATGATGTCTGTGTTTGCTTGTAGCATGTCAGTATAGCATTGGATCAGTGGGAGGGAAATTAATTATTTTAATTTAACATGTAGTCTTTCTAGCGCATTCTCAGTCTTTTCAAGTTTGGTAAACAGCTATTACTATTAAAAAATGATAGCCATAATGGAAAGGACTGTTTAAATATTTAGAAAGCATATCTATATATGCAATGTGTAGGCAATATACTATAAATTAGATGTACTTTTCCTAATGGTTAATGAAACTCTAAAATAACGTAAAAATTATATTTCTTAGGCTCGACTGGGCCACGGTCTGGAAGGAAGCTAGACTTTCAACAGCAAGTCGAACAAAACAAAAAGGCAAGGAGAAGAGAAAAATACTGTTGTCCTGTCTGTTGTCCTGTCTGTGAGTAAATTGAAGAAACAATTGAGCTGTAATGTGAAAAAGTAACCTTGGCAGATATAGTTGTCTAGCTGATTCACATGTTCAATCTTTCAAACACTTAACAAATAGCCTTTGCTGAATTTATTGCGTTGTTCCTTGCACGATTAGTGGGCAAGGCGCCCATAAAAGGGTAATTTCTACCTTTCCCTCCATTTTTTTACTTCCTTTATTTTTCTTCCTGTAATTGCTTTTGTAATTGCTGAATCTTTAAGGATAACACCAATTCAGTGTTTTTCCTCCCCTCTATTTCTTCTCTAAGATCCTGTTCTGATTTATTCCTCTCTCTGTTTTCTCATTTTGCACAACCTAGACAAGTTCCCAACGTCTCACAAATAATGCCTGTTCCTTTTCCTTTCTTTAGGGTACCTCTAGCCAGTTTGAAAGGCTCCTCTACACCTTCCCAATCAAGATGGATATCGGGAGGCCGCTCCTCTGAGAAGTTGGGACTTGGGGTCACTCCATGCCTCTGTAAATCACTAGCGATGTCACTTGTCATCGTGCCAACCACATCAATTTGTCACCGAGTGAGCACTGGTGGGGATGAGTGACCAATGCACTTCTCTCATGTGAAAGAAATAGTACTATATTTATTGATGTGGACAATAGTTTAAGGAGATTCGATGGTAAGGTCACTTATTTACCTCACAGGGTACAAGATATGCCCAGAATTACTGAAGAGACTTTCCCATTGAGTCATGGGGTTTGGATTGGACCCCGTCACTCTCCATAGGCCTCCTGAGAGGAGCCTGGGTGAGGCCAGATCCAATACTAGTCCCAGACACGGTCAACAGTTGGCGACTAAAGGATTTTGTGCGCAGTTACGTCGGTAAAGTTTACAAATTCAGAGAGCGTGCTGTGCTCGCTTACCACCAACCTTTTGTGGCAAGGATCTCTCAGCCTCAAGGAGTGTCCTCGAGGGGCGTCCATGCTCAACGGGAGATTGTGGCGTGCAGCCCGCTGAGAGAGAGCTCAAAGGGCTCTTGGGTTGTCCCTGTCTTTATAGGATAAGATGCCTGACTTCTATCCATTCTTTCCTTTCAGAGGAATTTTGACTAGGCCTTATCCCTCTGTCCAATGCAACCATCAGCACAGTTATTCACAGTTCTTGTGTGAATGGGAGAGGAGATCGGGCAGGCAATCTCCGGAAGCAGGTAACATCACCAGCGGTTTACATCTGAATAGGGCTATCTGTGAGAGGTCAGGTTGAGCTGAGGAAAGAACATACCCTTCATGGTATGCTGCTGTGATTTCTTATTCCAGTTTACTGAGTGTTGAATGTCATCAGAAGGATCTTTTCTTTCACATAGTGCTAGGACATTAATTAGGTGTAAGTTAGGTACCGTGCTAATTCTTAAAAAGCAACTGAATATATTTGAATTGACAATGTCAGGTTTTCTAGGAAATTGTGGCATTTTGAATAAAAGTGAACACTGAGTTGTAAATACACTTTGTTCGCTCAATGTGTTCTGAAAAGTTGAGTGTACGAAATGTCTATGAGAGATGAAGCAGGTTTTCTTCTCTTTCAGCTTTCCTCCTTTACCGATTCCTTCAGAAAGAGATGCCGAATCTACATGTACTGTCTTGAATCAGGAAAAAGGAGAGATGTGCATTTTATCGATGTTAAAAAATGATTCCTTTCCCCGTGGAAGTGTTCTCTACGCATTACGTCCTCCCAGCCCGCAGAGGCGGTAAAGCGTATGCGCAAGTCAATGACGTGGTACTTGGCAACAATCAACCAAAATTCTTAGGGGGGAGTTATAGGAGATGTGTATATTGATGTATTTTTATGTATAGCTTCTTTTTCAAGACTACCATATGTTATTTGTTAAATGTAAAGGTCTGAACAGTACTAAAATTATTCTTAAATAAAATTCTTCCCCCTATGATATTACTATGTGCCCAGGAACCTAATTTGTCATTTTCCTATGTGTCGCCTAAATATAGCTCCATAACATTGGAAAAATGATTTTTTGAACTACTTCTGTGTCTTGATAACTTGTTAAAAACGTAAGTGTTAATGCAAATGTCATTTTAGTTTAGTCTTGTAAGAAATAACTAGAAATAACTGCCCTCTATTACATTCTGTTTAGAACAAATCCCTATGTTATTACTTGCACATTCATTGTATTGTCTGCTGCTTCTTGTATGTTGTATTCTGTTTGATTGCATATTTGGCAAAACCAGAAGAAAAAAAATGTTTTTCTTTAAGTACAAAAGCGATAACCGCTTGAAGGCATTAACAGGTTCTGTGATTCTTGAAAGATGATTACATGAGAATTTGATCTTCTATTTACTCTCATAACTAATTTGTCCTATTGCAGTATGTTTTGTTGTTGTTATTTCTCCATATTTTATTTATTCTAAGCTTATTGGTAATTGGTATGCTCAGGTAACACATGGACCTGTGCCTACTTGCGTATGGAAGAACTCACTCGGATCCATACATGTGCATTCAAGTTCTGCCAAACTACAGTATGGTTCTACATTGTCTAAAACCTTCAAAATATTTAAAGGCTCCGTCTATAGACTCTAAATGTAGCCAGGCACTACTTGATGGGATCTGAATGGTTGATGGAATTGGCAACATTTTTAATCTCTGTTTGACTGTGATACCTTCTTTTTTTTTTTTTTTTTTTTTTTTTTTTTTTTTTTTTTTTTTTTTTTTTTTTTTTTTTTTTTTTTTTTTTTTTTTTCCTATTTCCCTTTGGCGTATTTGGCCAAAGATTCACAATGACTATGACAGACTTTTAAAAAATATGCAACAAATAATGTCAAAAGGTAGTTTCAATCAGTATTACATCCTGAATGAGTGTGCTCTTGATTTTTTTTCCAATAATTTATATCTGTAGATAGTTTGTCATTAGACTTGCAGTAAATCCACGTTTATGGCTAAATTCCAAAATTATGGATGCCCTCCTACCGCTATGAACTTCTTATCCTAAACACACCAGACTTTGTTCAGAGTTACCAGTTAAAAATGCTGTCTAGATAAACAATTTTCTACCATTTCCTAAGTGTTTGTTCCAGATCTCTCAGCATTAATAGAAGTTGTTGTGACAATATTTTCTTTGTTACATAATTGTTGAGACTGATTTCATATAGGTTGGCAACAAGGTAGGCTTTTTCTGTCTTCCTCCCAAACCTCAAGTATGGCATTCATAAAATAAATATAAGGATACTTGACCAGGTTTTAAAGTATCTTTAGATCCTTGGCTGAAAAATGCAATATGATTTTTGAATGTTTTGGGTTATTTTATACATTATTCTGAGGCATCAGATTTTTGAATTTGCTGTCTTATTACCAGGACAGATGTAAAATAAAAATCTAACGGTGTTAGCTAGCTGTCCTTAAGCGCCTCATCTTCAAGCATCTCGAGGACTGCCAGCGGAGACTCCGCCGCTTCCCTAGGCAGCCTGTTCCAAAGGTTGACTACTCTTTCCATGTAGTAATTCTTCTTAATATCTAACCTGAGCATCCCCTGGCACAGCTTGAGACCATTTCCTCTTGTTCTACCGGGAGTTTTTCTGGACAGCAGACTCATCCCCGCCTTGCTACAACCTCCTTTAAGGTAGCTGTAGAGAGCGGTAAGGTCTCTGCTGAGCCTCCTTCAGACTAAACAACCCCAGCTCCCTCTGCCTCTCCTCATAAGGTCTGTGCTCCAGCCTCTTCACTGGCTTTGTTGCCCTTCTCTGGATGCGCTCCAGCGCTTCGAGTAGTGAGGCCCCTCTAGTAGAGAGGGGCCCAAAATTGAACATAGTAGGTCTGCGGAGCTGCTTCACCAGCGCTGAACAGAGAGGGACGATCGTTTCCCTGGCGCCGCTGGCTGCGCAGGTCTTTATGCAAACCAAGGTGCCCTAGACCTTCTCAGCCACCCTGGCACGCTGCAGGCTTATATTCACCAGGCTGTCGACCGGCACCCCTAGCCTGTAACTAAGCCTGTAGAGCTGCATGGGGTTCTCGTAACCAAAGTGCAAGACCCGGCACTTGGCTTTGCTCAACCTCGTACGGTTGGTCTCTGCCCAGGGATCTGACCAGTTCCTCCTGCAGAGCCATCTTACCTTCGAGCATATCTACTCTTCCTTCCAGCTTAGTGTCTGCAAATTTGCTGAGGGTGCACTCAATCCCCTCACCTAGATTCTCAATAAAGAGATTACAGAGGACGGGTCCCAACACTGACCCGTGGAGAACACTGCTCGCGAGCGGCCGTCAGCTGGGTTTAACTTGCTTTGCCCCTACTCTCTGAGCCCGACCATCCTGTCGATTTTTTGCCCAGAGAAGAGTACATCTGTCTAAGCTGTGAGCTGACAGCTTCTCCAGGAGAAAATAGCGGGAGACTGCATCAAAAGCCTTACTGAAGTCTAGGTAGACCATGGCCACAGTCTCTCTCTCAACCCGTAGGCAGGTCACAGAAGGAGATCAGGTTGGTCAGGCGGTTCCTGCCTTTCACGAACCTACGCTGGCCAAGATTGATCCTCTGGTTGTCGTGCACACGTTGTGCGATCACCCTCGTGATGATCTGCTCTCTAACTTTTTCTGGCACCCGGGTCAGCCTCACAGGCCTTTAGTTCCCCACATCTTCCACCCAACACTTCTTGTAGATAGGCGTCACGTGCCTCAGTTTCTGGCTGTCCGGGATCTGCCCAGGGAATGCCGATAGATGACGGAGGGCGGCCCGACAAGCGGCTCGGACGGCTCCCTCAGAACCCTCGGATGGAGTTCATCAGGCACCGTAGACTCTTGGGTGTCCGAGCGGAGTAATGGGTCTCTATTTCCTCCTGGGTGATAGGGGAGTTATTCTGCACTCTATAGGTGTCTTCCAGCTTTGGAGACCCAGTACCTTAAGGCTAATTGATCTGAGTGTTAAAGATTGAGGTAAAGAAGGAATTAAGTACCTCGGCCTTATCCTCGTATTTGGCGACAATATTCTCTGTTGCGTCCATAAAGGATGGAGGTTCTCTTTGGCTCCCCTCTTCTTGTTAATGTATTTGTAGAATTGTTCTTTGTCATCTTTTACAGTGGTGGCCAGACTGAGCTCCCTCCGAGTCTTCACCTCTCTAATTTCCTCCCCACACACCCTAGCGATCTCCTTGTACTCTTCCAAGTTACCTGTCCCTTCTTCCTAAGATGGTAAGTTCTCTCTTGTTCCCGGAGCCTCAGCAATAGGTTCCTATTCGGCTAGTTCAGTCGTCCTCCCCTCCGGATTGTCTTTCGTGACACGGGGTCGGCCCGCTCCTTGCCTTTGAGATTTCCTCCTTGAGAAAATTGCAGTCTTCCTAGTTCCCTTTGCTCTTCAGGACTGTCTCCCAAGGGATTCTCCCAAGTAGTGTCCTAATAGTCCAAAATCTGCTCTCCAGAAGTCTGATGTAGACGGCCATATTAAAAAATGGGTCCTCAACTGGGTCATAAACCCCCTGTCTTTGACTTGAGCACTTGCAACATGCTGCAAATTTATCTTTCCATGACATTGTTAAAGGAGGATGCATTTCTGTGTTAACCTCCAGGGCTAACAACCTAGATTTTTACAGAATTTATTACACAGGAGAAGTCCTAAAGAATGGAACCGGTAAAGGAGCATAAACATTTAAGAGATGCACCGAGAACGCCGCTCCTTGAGATGGAGAAAATTTGTCATTGTTAGGGTTTATGAAGGGGTAATACAGCTGAACTAAGTCCACATATAAATAGAAGGTTGAATTTCATGCTGGATTGAACATGTATTTCCAGGATCTTCAGAGGAGAGGTAAAAGATCCATCCTATCCTAACATTTACAACCTTCTCAAGTGTAGGTTTTAAAAACATCTTTTTTAGATGCAGCAGAAGGCCTGGCAAGTGTTAATCGTGGAATGCCATGTGACAGCAGCACCTGTGCAGAGAGGGCCCATCCTCCCCTGGGTGGGGTATAATAAGGAGAGCTCAGGACTTACACCTGTGTCTGTGGAGTGATGGCTGCTAGGGCTCTGGTGCAAGAGCCGCTCTTGAGCTCTTCTCAGACAGAAGTGGAGCTGAGGTACAGAAGAACGTCCAGGTCTCCTGGGACGGTTATGAGAGGAGATCCTAGTCTTCTGCCTGGATAATTGCAGGTAAGCTTATGTGTATGCCTTTGGTGTTCTGTTTTGGTAGTTGCAGGAAAGCTTACCTGCTCGGTTTTGGTGTTTGAAGGGAGGTGAAAAAAGCAGTTTGGGAGGACTGCTCTTTGTGTGTTTCTTCCAAAAACTGCTGTTTTTTGCAAAGGTTTAAAACCACTTTCTTAATTAATATCTACTTATAGATGTTCTCCAATTTGGGGATCATTTGGTGGCTCTCTGTCTGGTAGAGGGAAGTAGAAAGAGTTGACGTGTATTTGGGAAGCTATCTCAAAGCCATTTGGCTCGGGACATCAGTCTGCCTATCGCAGTTTTTCAGAAGTATTGCAAAGTGGTAAGGAGCAAACACAGGTGAGGTGACTTTGTGCTTGTTTTTTTTTGTTTTGTTTTTGTTTTCTCCTTCTCCTTTCTCTCTCCCCCTTCTCCCCTGTTCAAGGAGAGTGTCACTTCACTTTCATCTAAACTGTATTTAAAACTTTCTTGATTTTTCCTGTGCTTAGACTGTCTCCATATGTATTTGCTTCCTGTGGTTGCTCTCTCGCCTGTCTGCCTAAGCAGGCCGTGGCCATCCTTGAGTGACTTTTGCTGCAGACTGCAGAGCTCTGTCTTCTTCATGCAGAATTTAGGTGAGGATAGCAATAGGTCCTTGCCTGTCTGTTTCACTCTGCGGTGGTCTAAGACAGATGCAGGAAAAAGAGCTTTTCCTGATATTTGTAGCCGACTACAAGCTATTTTTGCCATATAACGGTCTCGTTGAAGGTGAATTAAAATGTATTACCTTCCTATCCAGGTGATTAGACTAGATCAAGTCATTTCCACTTTCTTGAGTAGTAAACATAAGATAAATGACAGCAATGGCCTGTGACTGCGTGGCATCATAGTCTCAAGCATGGTTATCTGCAGCTATCAGCTATAGCTGAGGATATACTGTGGTGCTTTCCAGACCATCATATGTTCCTTAGGGGCGCTTTAGAGATTTGCCCGGTGCTTAGATATATATGTATATTACACATATATTTTGCATGTGTGGGTATGCTGTGTGTGTATATATATGGTTGCATAGCTCTATCTGGTTTCCTCATCATAATAAATGAAAAAGATAAAATCTGGACTCAAGCATTTTTTTTATATCATGTAAATTAATACAGTCGTCTTTGTAGGAGATGCAGGTGAAGGAATTAAATGCATGCTTTTTCTGTTTTACTATATTTTATTTGGAAGGTTTATCTGTCTTTGTAACTGAGCGGCAGCTGCTGTCTTGGTCTTGATTCTATTGCACATTTAAAAACTGACTGTGTAGTATAAGCACAATTTCTATTTGGAGTACATCACTGCTCTATTCCCAGTATTTGAAATATCTTAGTAGAGGGTGTTGGTGCCTTATATTAACATATAAAAATGGGTCAGCTTCATTTGCCTTTGCCTTTGTTATTTAAAAATCATTGCTATTGTGTTTTTTTTTTTTTAATTATTCTTTTGCTGATAATAAAACCTCAGAAATAGGTTGGCTTTTGCCCCTGTTTGCTAGTGAGTTGTGTCTGGGCCACCATGTCAGTGTTTCTATGGAGGAGTGAGGCAATGAAGGGGATGTGTCCCCTGTGGACTTGTCCGGGCTGACTGATGTACCCCATCAGGATGGCGTGCAGCGCATTGGGTTTGGCACCTCATTCCCCCGAGCCTGTCACGGTCTCAGTTTGTGCGGCAGTGTGAGGAAGGGTGGCCAGGCTTGGGGCTTTGCTGGTGGGGTGAAGGGTTGGATTGCTTGATATGGAGGGACTTGTCCTATTTGCTATCTGTAAGAAGCATTGCTCTGCATCTTTGGTACTAAAGATGAAGGGAAAATGAAAGTTTCAGTCATTGCATAAGCAGTTGTAATGGCTTGTGGTGTATAATTATCATTCCTCCTTTCCTTTCGCTGCTTGTCCTTTGCAGGACTTCATCCATAGCTTGTATATGGGGGTTGCTTTGTGTGTATCTTTTGTTTTAACTCAATTAGTTCTCTGTTGCCCGTTAGCCTGACTCTTTTTCTTACTTTTCTTGATTTCCAAGTAGGAATAGTCAAGTTGTCCTGGCTGCTTGCTGAGTGCCAAGGAGAGAGCGATACCTGTGAAGCAAATCTTGTAGCTTCAAGCAAGAGCTAATATTTGCCCCAGCAATGCCTTGAATGATATGTCTCTTATCTCTCAACACAAAGTGAATGACACGGGCACATCTCTCTGCAGACCGAGTACTTCCATCGGCCGAAGCGGACCTCGAGCCCTGCTGGGTACCATGGTCCGCTGTCTGGAACGGCTTCGGGGAGCAGGGTGGTCGGATCCTGCCTTGCTCCTTGTTCTTTGTGAGAACCTTTCCCCACATATGAGTCAGGCCAGGAATCCAGCTCTCTGCTAGGGTGAGGAATCTTTGTGATGTCAAGATCATTGCATTGTAATAGACAGATGCCTTAGATAATAGAAAGATTAATGCCTTAGAAATGAGTAGAACTATATTTCTCCTGTTTCTTTTCCCATGCTGAGGTATGGGAGAAAACCCCAAATCCCACATTTTTGCCTTTTCCATCACTGTTTTACCTACCTCCTCCTACTTCTTTCTCTAAAAGTTATTTCTCTAATGAGCTTATGCCCATCTCCTTAAAGGAGCTGAGCTGTCTTTTTTTTTGAGCATGTTCCCAGAGTATTTTTACACCTGGGTTAAGGAGGTCCATCTTTTCTTCTGTGCTTCTATATTTAGTCCCTGCTGGCAGAACCTACCACCTTTTAAGGCCCTTAAGGGTCCTTAAGGGTCTGCAGGTGGTCTGTGCCTGCTTTTCGCTTGTCTCCTCTCCAGGGCCTTTTATCCTTTTCTGGGGACTCTGTTAACTTTTCCTGGAGTAACATGCTTTAAATATGCAGAGGAGCAGGCTTGACAGAAGTGTGCCCTGGGATGCAGACTGGTATACCCTGTACTGCAGTGAATCTATATATCTAATATATATATGTCTTTCTGCTTATGCATGTGTATTTACAGACTCAGCCGACTCCATTGGTGAGAGCTGGACAGGCTTTGCTCTTTACTTCCGAGCGGCGTGCGGAGAGCGACAGCGGGGGTGGTGACCGGTCCCGGCTACTGCCAGGAAAAGGTTGGGTGCAAAAGTGCGCGGCGAACGAGCAGATCGGAGGGTGAGGGTCTGTGGGCAGCATCTCCATTCATCCCTCCCACAGCAACTTCTCTCTTCTGCCTGGCTGCGTGTGCTGCCTTCTTGCTGGCCCTGGGGGAATTGCCCTCTTATTACCACAATTACAATCCGTACACATTTCATTAAAATAATATGGCTTCGCACATGCCTTCTGCAGCAGAGTGCGCAGCTGGAGGCCTATTTCTTTCCCACAGCTTAAACACTTTGCTGGGTTAAGAAAGCTATTATGGCTGGATAACAGGTGTTGGAGAGCAATGTGTGTTTGATATTTAAATGGGTGAGCTTCTTTATGGACTGCAATTATTGCAATCGACTCCTTTTTCAAGATGACTCTTTTTTTTAATGTGACTTTAGCACTTTTTGAAGTACATTGTGTTTCTTCAGAGTAGGTTCAGGGTGACTCTGAGCAGTTTATTTTCTTATTCTGACGTCTTTTATTACATTTCCTTTTCTCTACCTTCCTATTTAGGTGAAGGATACTAGTGCCAAACAGAAGAATTAGGTTCTTTTCTTGCACCGGTGCTAAGCACGTCTTGTTCACGGACAACTAGCAGCAGGGCTGGAAGCGGTTCTGGTCAGTTATGTTGTCTTTGCTTATTATTCCTAACCAGACTTGATGCATTTGCCATCTATCTAGCACAGCAACCGATGTCTATATGCTGAGAGTTTTCACTAGACTTAAGAGTGACTAGCAGAGATGGTCTGAGCACTACAGGCTTAAACTGAGAGCCTTTGCTCACTTTGAGCAGGCAATAGAGGCCTAAATCCATCATGTTTCTTTCAGAATCTCGATGTTTGTGTTCGGGCTGGGGAGATGAACTTGATGATGAATAAGTTGTGCTCACTATTGAGTTAATAAATAGCATGGCCTTGTAAAAAGGATAAATGGGAGAATCAAGAATTCAGTTTAATGTGGCATTTCATTGAACACCAGCAATACACTACAAGAAATAGATAAGAGGCAAAAGTAGTTGTAGGCATTACAAATGTAAGTCCGTTCACAGAAGAATGAATAAATAGATGAGCTGAATAAATTGATTTTGATTTGTTTTTTTTTTTTTCCTTTTTTCTTTCCTACCGGATTAGAGTGAATGCTCTTTGCAGCTTGGAGGGCGCATTGTCTTTTATTTGACGAGCAGGTGTTGCCCAATACAAGAACTTTTAAGAAGACACCTGCTCAGAGGAACGTACAACTCCGTAACAGGGGAAGAAGGACAGACTGGTTATGGCCTCGTATTTCTTACCTGGTCTGCTACCTATTTCTTCTGAGGTTTTGAAAGAGGATAATAATGGGGTGCTTGAACAGCTGGAAGTTCACAGAAGCTGGCACCATATATTGGGAAGGAGGAGAAAAATCTGCTCGAGCTAGCTTTGTTTGCGTGGCATCTGTTTCATGCTTGTAATTCCTACCACGGATAACGCACCGAAAGGAGATCTGGCTTCCCCTGGGATCTTGTGCCCGTTTACTCGGTCATCTTGTGATGGGTGTCATCTCGTTCGAGGGAACGCCGTGCATTTCTGGGAAAACCTCACAGGAAGCCTTGCTAGCTGACCCTGGGGTGAGAGCTTTTTCTACAGCACCCATGTGGATGCCTTATGAACCTTATGAATTATCTGCAGCACTGGACCTCACGAGACTGGAAAACAGACCCTAGGCAGCCTGTGTAGATGAAGGAAAAAATGTGAGAAATCAAGTAGCTGTCACCATCACAGCGTGTTTTGCACAATAGACCTCAATAGACTGCGGGTCACTTTCCAGAGGAGCGGTGGAGGAATTGGCTGTGTCTGTCTGTTATGTAGATACTGGGTGTATTTAAGTGACAGTGCCAAAGGTAAGTTAACTGCACATTAGTGTGTAATGTTACTCTAAATGACTATCTACATGATGGGTGAAGTCTGTCAGGGAGGTGTCAGGAGAGAATTCTTCTGCCTTTTCTTAGGTGTCTCGGTTCATTATTTCACCTTTCTAGCCTCTGTACGTTAACTGTTCAGTTGTCCGGCGATGGTCTCTCGACGCTTGTGTAGCCGTGGCCGCTGACCTAACGTGTTACTTTAGTCTTTGCAGCGATGTGCAGCGACGAAGGGGAGCTGACCTTTTTGGATGTCTAGCGAAGCCCACGTCTGCCAGAGGAACTTCTCTGGATGGGAAGGAGCGACTCCTGACCGGTAATGATGTGAACAAAGATAGACCACGCTTCATATTCTTCTGCCTCTCTCAATTGAGAATAGTCTTGTCCTTCCTCTGAGCTAACACGTTAGGTGAGTCATGTTATTTAGCTTTCTTTGGCCTTTGTGCCACTTAGGGCTAGCGAGAGGGAGCAAGATTTACTGGGAACGGTGAGAAGACCTATTAAAATAGATAGGAAGTAAGCGGTGAAAAAATCAAGATACTCGGTAATAGTAGGCTAACGTGTCTAGATAGTAACATGGGGAAAGAGTTGATGAGAGCAAAGAAAAGAAATGGAAATTTGCAGGTTAGCTGATATCACTTGTTTGCTTCTCTTAGTTTTCTAATACTTATGCCACTACTTTTCTTCCCGCTTTCCCTTGCCTGTCAACACTTGGGCTCTGCTGTAGGTCTCTGATTTCTCTTGGGGTTTAGGATTTTGCCCTGAAAATAGTTCCCAACTCTGGTTGTGGTCATCCTTCCCTTGACTTTCATATCCAGTGTCTTCCGGGAGGTCTGAAAAACTGTTTTTGCTCCATTATACTCTTTGGTGGAGGGGAAGTTTCGTGAGGCCGTAGTTGGATTTGTGCTGTTTGGGATTACGTCCTAACTGTGTGTGTTAACTCTCTTGGCGTTGTTCCGCTACCTTTCAGGATGTGCCCCTTTAGACCTCTGCTACGTGCTGCGAGAAAAGAAGTGGAGAGCAGACCAGACAGTCTGTTGCCCTCCTACATGTGTTCTGTAGGTGAGTGGCACCCCTAAAGGCTCAACCACGTGCTTGTGGATTTTGTGCCTTGATTTTTGTGTCAGCGCCCCTGGCCATAATGCTTTTTATTGTTATAGTGCTGTCCAAAATCAGGGTTTGTTGACAGCATCAACCGCTGTCACCTTGTATTTTGGTGTCTTGGCATCGTAATTGTCCCGGACAGGACTCAGGGAGGGTGGGGATTGGGAAATGACAACAAAATGGCACTCATAAGGGGAAGACCTTATGGCCTCTTAACCATACTAAGCTTTAGTATGGAGTTATACATTTATAAACATCATCAAGCTATAATTGAATATTAGAATGAAATACCTTTTGAAATTGTTTTACACCTTGTTTGTAGTTTTTTCCCGAAAAATTAAAATATGCATCTGTTGGGTTTTGTTAGAAATGAAGATTCCTCACATGTCTGGAGGCCGAGAGAATGGTTGACTGGGAACAAGGAGCTGACAACTGAGAACATTGGTCAAGGGCAGCAAATACAAAGGCAAGTGCAATTACAATTTACAGAATCACAGAACCTTTAAGGTAGGAAGAGACCTCTAGAGATCATCTAGTGCAATCCCCTTGCTCCAGCGGGGGCGCCTATAGCATGGGGCACAGAGTGGCATCCAAGTGGATTTTGAAGACCTCCAGAGAAGGAGACTTTACAATCTTCCTGGGCAGTCTGTGCCAAGGAAGGAAAGAACTTGCGTCTTACAGGAAAGTAGTTCTTCCTCGTATGGAGACAGACCTTCCAGTGTTTCAACTTGTATTCATTACTCCTTGCCCTGTTATGGGCCACCACTGAGAAGGGCATGGCCCCTTGGTCCCTTTGTTCCCTCTTCAAGTAGTTAACCCTATTAATCAGATTGCCTCTCAAACTTCTCTTCTCCCAGGAAAACAGGCCCAACTCATTAAGCCTTACCTCATATGACAGATGCTCTAGCCTTTTAATCATCTTGGTTGCCCTCCACTGGACACTCTTCGGAAGCTCCACATCCCTCCTGCACTGGGGAGCTCAGAACCACATTCAGTACTTCAGGTGTGGCCTCATCAGAGCTGAGCAGAGGGGCGGGCAGGAATGCCCTCTCTTGATCTCCTGGCAACACACCTCTTGATCCCGTTGGCCGTCTTGGCCACGAGGGTATTGCTGCCTCACGGTTAACTTGGTGTCAGCCAGGACTCTCAGGCCCCCCTCAGGGAAGCTGCTATCCAGCAGGTCAGCCTTTTACCTGTAACGATCCGTAGGGCTATTACCCACCACGTGCAGGATCCTGCACTTGTCCTTGTCGAACCTCTCTGCCCAACTGTCCAGCTCTCTGAGAATTGCAGCACAGCCTTCCGGAGCGTCGACCACTCCGCCCAGCTTGGAATCTTCTGCAAACTTGCTCAGGGTGCACCCTGTGCTCTCGTCCAAGTCACTGATGAACAAGTCGAATAGCCTTGAGCCCAGGCCTGAGCCCTGGGGCACACCGCTGACTACAGGTCTGCAACTGGACTCGGTCCCATTTATTATCTCCCTCTGAGCTCTGCCATCCAGCCAGGTCCCAATTCATCTCACTGTCTACCTGTCAATTCCACATTTTTGGAGCATTTTTATGAGGATGTTGTGGGAGATGGTGCAGAGGGCCTTGCTTAATTGTTTAGTAACAATTTGAATATTTGATGGGGGATGATATGGAGTGTTTGGTTTGGAATCTGGTCATCCTCTATAAATTTGGATAGATCTGGGGATGTGCAAAGCCTTATAGGCATCTCATTAGGATGGCAGATGAGTTCATGTGTGCCCTGGGCACACAGGCATTTGTGAGCTAGCAGAGAAAAAAGTGTTGCCCAAGAAGAGGGACTGGAGATGTCTGAACTGGTTTGTGGATGTGAGTTGGGGTGTGTGGTGTGTGTGTGTG
>VZSG01001042.1:173434-213158 GCA_013398315.1 Nothoprocta pentlandii | reverse complement strand
CCGCGGGCCGCTCGGGGCGCTGCGGGGCAGAGCGGCGCCGCTCGCCCCTGCGGGCCCTGCCCGGGCCCCTCGGAGCCGCCGAGAGCAGGAGCGCGAGAGCGGCCGGGGCCCTCCGCACACGGGCTCCCGGGAACGACGAGCAACAGTGGGCAGCCCGGCTTCCCGCGGGTGCCACGCAGAGTGTCATCACTCCCTCGTTATCCCCGAATTCCAGCCTCATGCCGTTCCCGAGCCGGGGTCCATATCAGCGCGTGGTGCTTTGCACTTTGGCGCTTTGGAGCGGTACGCGCTGCGCTGCGAACACCAGGTGTGCGGTTTGCTGCCCGTGACTGCTGCAATTCATGGGGGCCGAAATGAACGGTGCCGTTACAGCACACAGGAGGCTTTCATCCACTGCTAGGTGAATATTTTTACCAAAGTAATGACACGGAATGGTCTCTGTTCTGTGCAACTTTCCAGCTTGAATTGGCTTTAAGAGAACTCAGAGCTTAGAGTTGGGAAAGGACTGAAAGCTGAAAGTAGGAACTCTATCCAGACATACACCGGACATTTATTTTAAGTGAATTGTTTGCCTTTCTTTCGGGGTGAATTATGCTTATAATGAGCATCTAGTTGTCAGTTCCTGTGCTGGAAGGTCCCACTGGAAAACTACCTGGGTAAGGATCCTACATTTCCTGTATTAAGATGAAACTAAACGCCCGTGATGCGTGATGTTAGTTTCAACTATAGCTTGCCTGTTGTAAGCTGAGCAGTTCATCGGCAGGCTAGGCTCTGACTGCACCCTAAATCCATAGCGGGAAACACAGCTCCCCCCACAAAGGCACCACTTCTGCACTGTGCTGTTTGAAAGCAGAGCAAGCCCGAGCGCTGATGAGCCATCCCACTGGCCAATTTATGAACATTGCAAGCTGGGATATTTTAAAACCAGGCAATTGGTACAGGGTTAAACATCAGCCAAACTGAAGTGCTGTTCGATTTACAGCATGTTAAGCATTCCTGAAACTGTGATCACTGATATATTTGGGTCAATCAGATGTCTTGTTGCTGCTTTGCAGACATTGCAATGAGCAGCTTGAAGATAAATTAGAGCAGGCTCCAGGCTTCTCAGACCTATATTGGGGAAGGGAGCCTTGGCCACTGTCCAGATCCAGCATCCTACCAAGTATAAAGAAAACAAAATAATTCCTCGCTTCCCTCTGCTGCTTCTTATAGTAACTTGGTTTTAGCTGCCTTACGAAGGCAGCCTCACGGGGCACCCGGTTGCTAGCGGGGGCAGCGCTGATCTCAGCAGCAAGGCACTTTCTTCCTCACTCCCCTCTCTGATCCCGGCACCTCCTTGGCCAGGTGGGAGCTGGAGCCATTACAGACAGCAGCGATTTGTCCCCTCAGCGGTGGAGGAACCAGGGGCTGCACAGAGACTTCAGGAGCTCTGCAAAAATTCTCTCCTATTCAAGCCAAAGGCCAAACTCTGATGGGTTTTGCTGGGATGAGGACCGTGCCTGATCCAGGTGCCTGATTTTTCTGGGCACAGCTCACTGCTGCTGGACTCGATCAGCCCTGTCTCTGCAAGCAAGCCCTGCGGAGCAAGGCGGCTTGGCGGAGGCTCCATCGCACCCCAGCCTGTGCATATCTGCATATATTTTTGGCATATATCTCATACCAACCGCATATGAGCTGGTCCGCAGAGCTCCTTTCCTCTGCAGAAACCTTTCTGTGGTGCTTGGGGGAGAGAGCCCTGCGAAAGGGCCGAGAGCAGGGGCAGGGTTACCAGCAGAGCAGCGCTGTTGCTCATGCTCCGTATTTCTCTTGGGGAAGGGTGGGAACAGGGCTAAGCCATACTGGGAAAAACTTAGTATGTGCAAGTGTTATGTGCTTAGCACCACTTGAAGTCATTCCCAATTGGGGAGTGCTTTGTACAACTGCACTAGCAGAGCACTCTGTGCATATGCTTGACTATGGCTTTGCCAAGGTGAATTTGTACTTCTCAACCTAAAAGCATCCCTCACAATGAGATATTACAGCAGCTGAGGGGCAAAGTCAGGCTGGGCTGGGCTGCGAGATGGGCTGAAGAAGCGGAGGTGCTCTGCGTTTCACGACAGGGAGGGGAACTGCCTGTAGACCCTGCCCTCAAGTATGTTGGTGGTTTCTGGAAGTCTTAAAAATTTAACTCAGCCTGGAACTTGGAAGATTTTTATTGCTTTGACTTCATATTTGGGTTTCTGAAAAAAGCTCCAAGGCAGATGGTACTCCAACAGATTTCTTCTCTTTTTTTTTTCTTTCGGTAATCTGAAGTACCATGTACAACATGAATCTAGGCAATTTCCGTGTACACAACAGATCCTATCTCCCCTGGACTCCCAGCTTCTCTGGTTTTAATATCTGTGACTCTGTTTTTAATATCAAAGCAATAAATGAGTAAGTGCTTGGGCTCTTGTGCCTGGCTCTTGAAAGTGTTCATAAGACTTGTCAGATGCCTGGTGATGTTTAGTCAGTTAAGGGATTTATTCTCATCTCTATTAAAAGTGAAGAGCAAAGCTAGAATGAAATCTGTGCTATGCTCACGCTGATGTCCTCAGGGTCTCCAAGAGGACATCAGTGCACATAGGTCACGACAGAAACGTGCTGAGGTGGTGGGTATCTGCAGCATCCATTGCACAAGCATGGCCAGGGTGTGAAGGCACCTGGGGCTTCAGCTGAGACAATTTTTCCATGTAAGCCACCAATGCCAGGCACTGTGGCCTTGCTTTTCACGGTGCAGGGTGAGATCCTAAGCAACTTGAGCTGGCAGAGCTGCCCCGCGGTGAGAGGCTCGCTCAGACTTGCGCGTTTAAGATGCAGCAGCAGCTCTGGGCGGTCTCTGCTCCCTGCCAACCCTGAAATGCAGTCTTTCCTGGACAGAAATGCAGTAGTCTTTTGTGTGTCTCATGCAAAATTTATTTTTTCAGGCTTGGAAGTGAAGAAGCTCTTCAAGCAACCTCTTCAAGTGAAAGTGCTGCAGAAGTTCAGGGAGACCAAAGGTAATCACTGCATGACAGGCTAACTAGTGCATTGGGTGTTAGTCCCTGCTTTCGACTTTCAAGTGTTGTCTAAAGGGTCAGATCCTCTCGCCTGCAATATGTGAGTGAATAACATCACTCAATATGGTTTGTACAGTAATTCCAGACACCTGCCAGATGTATCATAAGAGGAGAGAGAGAGGAGAAACCCAAATCCAGGGTCTTCCCGGAGCTGAGAAGTCCAGACCACCTCAAGAACAGCCCTTAGACATTCCTTGCTCCCGATCCGTGCACCTGGCCCATGATATCATACTTGAAGAAGTATGTATGATTTAGGAAGACACTGCCATTAGGCAGACGCTTTCCATCATCGTCTGGCAAGTTGGGCCAGGGGTTAAATACTCTCACTGTTAAAAATAACCTCCTCACTTCAATGTTTTCTCCAGACATTTAGATAGCCCCATGATGGGCCCAAAGCCTGAGGTAGACTAGACAGGACTAGAAAAATGAGGCCAGGGTAAAGGTAGAGTTACTACTGTTACAGGAAAGAAAAAAGAAAAAAAAGAATAGCTCATAAAATTTAGCTTCTACAGCAAAAATACACCCAGGACACATCTTAAACTTTTCAGCAAGTCCTAAAAAGGTGCAGTTTTTGCACTGCTGGTAAAAGTGCTGTAATTAGTCTTAAGGTGAAAACACCAGCTGTGTCAGTGGAAAGCCAGCTGTTTGCTCATTTCTAGCGAAGCTGAAAAGAACCAGCTTCAGCAGCAAACCCAGTCTGTAGGCCCTTAATATCTTTTCTCTGTGTCGTGTTGCCTGGAGAGGCAGCTGGATCCCTCCCAAGGATGGAGGAGCCCCTCCTGCTGCTGAGCTGGAGGGGAAGGACGCAGGAAAAAGCAATGTGTGAACTCCTGGCCCTCTCCTTTCCCCTCCCTGAAGGGATCCCTGGCCTCATGTGAAGCTGCAAGAGGTGGTGGTGAAAAATGCAGAGCGTGTCCTGCTCCCTCTCCTTCGGCTGGTGGGTCCAGGGGGTTCCTGTCCCTGCTCCGCTCTGCCCCACAGAGCCCCAGGGAGGCATTTCTCAGGGCGGTATCTCATCCACATCGTCTCACCGTGTGGTCAGGAGCCCCCAGCTTGGCCACCAGGCTCGTCTGGCCTGATGCTTGGCCCCTTGGGACTGCCTGCCAGCGCATCAACTGTGAGCACCACAGCATGACACGGGGCACCCTGGGGACTCCTGCAGGAGACCTCTGGGCAGCATGGGGACAAAGTCCACTCCCAATGGCAGGAGCAACGTTGAGGCTCTTCCCTCTCTTGTGGAGACTCTTCCTTCTCCATGCTCCCTGGGGCTCTGATTTGTCTGACTTTATGCGACTCAAATGATGGGATTTCCACTCGCCCTCGCTCCGGTCCAGCAGACATCTCTGCTGGGAGCAGCGACTGCTGCAGCAGCTCGGCTCCTAATAGCTTTTCTACATGTTCCAGCTGCTTGGATCATGCTGTTGACTGACACCCTTAGCCTTCCCTGAAGAGAATAAATAGGATCTTCCCTGGTGTGTGCAAGGAGGGCCAGACCGCCTCGCCGTGAGCCAGCTGAGCCTGGATGCCGTCGAGCTGTGTTACGTCGGCTGCGTGTCCGTGTGCGGGAGCCCTGTCTGGGGATATCAGCCCGGGAGGGCAGCGAGCAGCCAGGCTTGCATGGTTAGGCTAGGGCAGGACTCGAGGGGACTCAGCAGCTCAGGTCTCTACAGCCACCGCGATCGCTGCACCCGGTCTGCTTGGTGGTGGAGACATGCTCGCCCTCTGAGCGGGCAGGGGGTAGGAAAGAAACCCTTCACTTGTGAGGCACACAGTGCCCAGTTTTGAAGGTCCCAGCTCTTGGTTTCTGAGTGTCTGGGGTCAGTGACACTGAGAAGTTTCCTGCTGCTTGCTTGACATCTCAGTGTGACCCGTTTGAATTTTTAAGCCTTATTAAACATAATATTAACATGCAATACCTGTCTCATTGACTGCACATTTAGTTATCTGGTATTTAACTAGCATTCTCTTAAGGAATGAGTAAAGAGTCAGAAGCAAGAGACAGTTACTGCATATGATTGAAACGGAAGTGGGAAGACACCCTTCGGAGTCCAAGGACCGTGCACTCAGGAACTGAATCTACCCAATATCTGAAATGCCATAAACGTTTTTATAGTCAATGGACTTTATTAAAAATACCATAATGCTTTTATTAAATCAAAATGTATTTGAACTCTGGATGAAGTCCAAAGACCTCACCTGCACACAGGAAAGCATTTCAGTTATTGCTCAGTTCAGCTGGCCCAAAGCAGCAATGCTGCGTTGTGTTTAGCTCCGCTGCTTGAAGTGCGCCTTGCATCACAAGCGGCACGTGCAAAAGCTCAGCACGGGTACCTCCCTCGGCCACGCTTGCATGCAGTGTAGCTTCGTGAGACAGGGTTTCTAGGTCTTCGTTCCTACAGCCGACCCTGACATCTTTTCCCTCTGCTACTGCTGTGAGTCCCTTACGTAAGTTATTTAATCATGTCTGAAGAGATCTTCCGGTTTTCCTTGAGAGTGGAGAAAAGTTGGTGGAGGTTGGAGGAAGTCAATCCTTACTACTTCTGTTGTTTCTGTTCACTGTCATCTCAATTCACTCCCAATCTGTTTATGGCTGCGCTGTTCTTGCTGACTTTGAACTACGGGAAGGAAAGCAAAACCCTTTGAGGAATGACCAGACTTCCCCAAGCCTCCATCTCGCAGACCAGGTCGGGCTCCTTTGCTCTCCACCCCTGTTCCATGCCCCTTGTTCCGGTTGAGCTCCCCCAGCTGGAGGGTGGAAAGGAAGGGCAGCACGAGCACTGCAAAAGGGAGTTCTTCCTCTGGGAAACCAACCAACATTTTTGTTTTGATTTATCCCAGTTTCCTTGCAAATGACTTTCTGCCGAGCTGTTGAACTTTCTGTAAACACTTTAGTGAGAGCCATAAAATAAATCCCTCAAAGAAGAGAAAAACAACATAGTCACATAGTCATGAGTTACTGCAGCCAGCTCTCTTCCTCCTGCTCTTTGTGAGCTATGGCAGGAGCTGGTTTTCCTCTGAGTCACAAAAAAACAGACCAAGGAGATAACAGGAGGCAGCACAAACAAACAAAAGCATCACGGAGAAAACAGGCATGTTTGTTTGCTAAGCTTGAAATGCACTCGAGTAGACATCTGACCTTCCCCAGGCAGGGGAAGCCCCAAGGCTGCTGCTGGGGCCTCCGCGCTGTGCCAGGCACCGGCCTGGCCGCGCTGCACACGGAGGAAGGACACGGAGCACCTCCTGTCCCGCTGCAAACGGAAAGGCGCCTTCAGAGACCGCAGTGACTGAGTGCAGTCTCTGCTGTGGCTTCGCTGGTGGCTGAAGTGGCCGTGAGTGCCCAGCGGGATCAGTGATGGGGAGGCACAAGTCACCAGGGGAGGCATGCAGGGTGAGGAACGTGCTCAGGCTACATTTGAGACTGAGCTGTGCCTCAACAGAGCGATGGCCTCATGTTATAAATTCTGCTCAGGAAACAAAATAATATTTAATGTGCAAGACCCGTCTTTATTATTTTATTATGCTAAAGTGTCAAGGATGAATCTAACCATTTATGCTTACAGTTAAATGCTCTGAAATGTCCAGGGGTAGTTGAAATGCTGTCAGAGTTTTATTAGGAGCACTAGTTAAATGTAAGTTGCTTTGTGATTTATTGTTTTCAGGAGGGCCCAATGGTCAGACTATGAACCGAGACGCAAGCAGCCTGGCTCTGCCACGGCTGCCCCTGTGGCTCTTTGGGAGCCAGCGAGGTCAAGGATGCAGAACCAAGGGAAAATTAAGTGTTTGATTAGTGAGATTAGCCGAAAAGAGCCAAGTGTGTGAGGGAGACCAGGTTCTCCTGGACCCAATCATGACAGGAGTCTGTCCATCAGCTCCTCTCAGCATGGAGACCAGTGACTCAAGACCATGTCTGCAGTGCAGAGGGTAGTGCTGCATGCGGGGAAGTCAGAACCAAGCAGGAAAACTCAGAGCAGTATGGACGGGGAAGGCATCTCTGGTGCGAGACGGGGCTCTGGCTCACGCGAACCGTGTCCGGGAGCGGAGGAGCGAGAGCCAGCTGGGACGTCTCACGGAGCTCGGCGCCTTCGACACCCTGCGTTGCTGGACGCGGCTCCGTGTGCTGATGAGGGTGCAAGTAGCAGAAAGATGACATCAGCTGGGGGCTGCGTGTTTAAAATAAAACAACAGCATACGAAATCAATCTGTGCTCCGGGAAAGCTGCTTCCTGCGGCTGCCCCTTCAGGCAGCCCCGTAGGAGCCCGTTCTGTTAAGTGGGAGTCTTGGGTGCCCCGGCACTGGCACAGGAGCCCTGCAGCAGCTGGAACCTGAGCCGAGGATTTCCCACTGCCAGCTCAGTACACGGCTGCACATCCCCAGTCTCTGTGACACGCTGCTGCAGAGCCTTATATCCACTCCCAGCAAACGCTTTTCCCCCGTCAAACACTGATTTGAGTTTCGTATTGCATTTCTGCTGCGCAGTTTCGGGGCTCGGGAATCAAGCTGTGCTGCAGCCTGCACCTGCATTTTCCAAACGCCTTTATCCCCCCTGGGCATTTCCCACTGGCTCTGATGTGATGAGCAGGCTTGCTAAGAGCCTGGGAGCCTGGAGAAGGGTGGGATGCAGCAAGCCCGTCCGGGAAGCGGCGGGGAGGCCAGGGAGAGCTGCTGGGACAGGGACAGGCTCGTTGGCCTCCACCGGGCAGGTCCCACGGGTGGCCAGGGCACCCAGGCCTGCTGTGAGGGGTCTCCCCTGTGCGTGGGGTCGCACGCTGCCGAGCAGGGAGGCTCAGGTGCCCCGTCCCTGCTGAGCGGGACCCCATGTCAGTGTTTCCCCAATCACCATTTATCCGTCTCCTTCAGTCTTGCTGCCGTTTTCTCTCTTTTCTTCTGGATTTGCAAGAAGGTTCAAACTGGAGGCTTTCACTCCCTGATTTTATCAGTTTCCTCCTTGCCAGGACCATTTTTTAATGGGCAAAGTAAGCAAACAAAGGATACTACTGCTAGTAGTAATAAGAATAACCACAGTTAGTAGGGCCAACAAGGTCTTTATTGAAATTCCTTCCTTTCAAGGGTTTTCCCTGCACAGCAACATAACCCATGCGTACAAGACAGGAAATATTCATCCAAAACCACAAGAAAACACAAATGGGTAGACACCAGGAAATCCATCTGAATTTGGCAACAGACTTCCCATTTTAATCTTGTGAAAAGTTCCAGGAGTGATCTTGGATTTGTTTCTGTTCAAAATACAGAGGACACACAAATAAGAATGAAAAGAAGTGTCCAAATTCTCCACAAGGAACAGGATAGTATAAAAAAGTACCATAGAAAGTCTTTGTTTCTCTGTAAGAATTTTACTTCATTTTGTGTTCCCACTATTAAAATTATTTGTATCTTTTAACATAATTTGTGGATACATTAATAACATATACTAATACTTCTGATATATTACAATATGACAAACTATAGCAGTTGAAATGCTTTATTATTTTAATGTAATTCAACAGAATGCATAATGCTAATAATTAGTGGTAGCTGTTACTCAGAGCTAGTTAAAACTTCATGCCATATTCCCTAGAGCGTTTTATCTTATTCTTTCAATCCGTGCTGCAATGTAACAGAGTGACACTTTGCACAGCATAAATAATGTGCGTGCCAGGCTGAGTCAATAGCAGTGATTTGCAGGAAGCAGTGTTAACAATGCTCTCAGAAATAGCTTAATGTTAGGTGTTTTTGTGCGTGTGTGCCGGGCTCTTGTTTTCCATCCTTGCACCTGGAGCACTTGCTAAGGTGGTTAAATATCCGCTCATAGCTCTGCCTTCAGGGAGGCAGCCGGGGGCTCAGGCCGGTGCTGGGGATGGATTCTTGGCAGCGCCTGCAGGGTCACCCCCTCTCCCTGATTCCCGCTCCCTGCACAATCCCTGGGGACAACTCGGGAATGTTGAAACGCTCGCTCCTCCATCTGTCCTTAACAGGACACGGTGTCTTGGCTGGTGAGCCGAGGTCTGTCCCTCTTCCTCTCTGCTCTCGCTCCGCTCTGATGCTATTCCTAGGCACGGCGACCTAGGTCCGGGCCACAGGCGTTTACGTACCTTGGTATATTTATAGCAACAAAAATGAATTCCTTGTAGCCAAAAGTGGCTGGAATCCCAGGTCTGGAGTTGTGCTGATGGGGTAATGTCTGGAAAAAAAAAAAAAGGAAATCTCCAACATGGAAACATGAAATGCTATGGCAACAGGAGGAGAAACAAACAGGGCTTAAAGACACAGGCTCAGTCTTAGCTTAAGCTTTGGGAATTAGGTAGATGGAAACATCAGTAGTGTATAGTGCTATATTTTATATGGGATGAGGAGCAGGAGCACTCTGCCCTTATGCAGCGAGGTGAATGTGCTAGGGGCAGGCAGACAGGCAGCATCCTGCTCCGGTGTGCTGGCTTTCATCAGCATCCCTCCTGGCCACTAAAGCGACATCACATATGGAAACTGAGTTCATCTCACATTACCCCTCTTGACTGTCCCTTCCTCTTTCCAGTCATGTGCTGCAAATGCAAAGTAGGGAGCATATCTGTGTAATTCGTTAATCCAGCGATAGGAGCCGGCTGAGCTGTGGCTGCCAAACCACCCGCTCCTGAGTCATCCCACCCATCCCCAGATAGCAGGAGGTTTTCCCTCACCGGCATCTGATCAACTCTGGGCTGCTTGATAGCTCCCTGTTGCCAGTAATGCAGGTGTTCAGCACTTGTCCTGGTTTGAATTGGGCATAGCTGCAGCACTTTGCAGGGCTCCCTTCAGCCCTGAAGCTCCTGGCAAGTAGATATTTTCCACATAACAAGCTCTGACAACTGCTCTGAGTAGTCCAAAGCAGGCTTTTCTCTTGTTTCTCTTGTTTTCTCATTTCACTTCTAACCATCACGGCCCAGTAGTTCCTGGCAACTGCCTGGAGAGGAGATACAGGTAAGAGTAGTAGCCTGGAAATGCTTGGCTGAAGGCAGAGGCTGTTGAAGTCAGGACACAGGCTGCTGCTAAGTAGGTCTGAATTTAACATATTTGTACCTCTGCCCCAAGCCTCCTTTGAGATCTTTGGCAAGTCATCTTATTTTGTTGTGCTTTCAATCTCTAAAATGGGCATAAGAGCCCTTGCCTGTGTTAGAGAGGCCACAACACATCTGGGTCAGGGATCTTTCTTACGGGCATGGAGAGTCATAATGAGGCTTCAATCTAAGCTGAGAGCTGACAAAGCTGCTTCCATGCAATGACCAGGTAAAGATGTATGTGCACTGACAGTGTCCTGACGGGCTGCTCCTCTGCAGCATGCTGCACTGCAAAGCTCTGCAGCATCTGGATTTCTAGGCTCCTGGAACTGCTATTTCCTAATGACCTGTGCGCAAAAATCTGGAAGCTTTCTTTGTGAAACAGAAATAATCCTTCCTTTAAAAAAAATAAATGGAGTGATTCTCCATAGTACTCTTGTTTTTGTAATTTAACAAAATGCCATCACAAACTTCTGCTTCTCAGCATCCGGTGGGAATGGCAACCGAGTCTCAGGCCAGTGAATCTACATCTCCTTTTCTCATTCAGCTGCCCTGAGCATCACTTCTGAGGACTGGCCAGTTTCTTCCCTTGTGAGGCGATGCTGTTTTGCTCCTAGTCCTTATCCTTGACCCTCAATGTGAGATGGCCTTGGCTGGGAGGAGTTGCAGAGCACATGGATGCATCCGGGCCCAGGGCCCGCTGTTCCAGCGGCAGGGAGAGTCCGGAGCTGTGTGGAGCCTGCCAGGGGTCTCAGTGTGTGGGGTGTCCCTACACACACGTGGTGCTCCGTGTGCCTGTGGCACCCCCCTCAGCACTGACCACTGCGTCATGGAGCCAGGACGGGCACCAAGAACCCGCCCTCTCTTGGGGACGTCACTTCTGCATCCCAGCAGCTCCCAGTGCGAGCAATTGCAGGGTGTGGGGCAAGAAGAGACAAAGAGGAGCAACAGCAGCGGGGGGAGAAAGGAAATGCAGGCAGTGCCATCTCCTGCCTCTGAGGAGCATGCTGAGGAGCCAGCTCTCGCCTTCAGTGCCCGTTGCAGGGCAGCCTAATCATGGGGGCCAGGAGCAGGACTGTGGCTATTTCTCTCCCTTTGATTTACTGTTTGATCTTGGCTGGTTTCTTCATTCCTTGTATTCATTTCCCTTTTCTGCAGTGCCAGGATAAGAATACCTTTGTGAAGTCCTTTGATATCCGAGGAGGGAAAACATCATACAGAAACTACAGATTATTAGCTTTATCTGCATCAGAACCATCTTCCTCTTGCACAAAATCTCTCGTTTTTATAAAGAGCGGCATTGTTGGATAACCCCGTCTGGTATTGCATAGAAATATATCTGCTTTTATTGCAGAGAAAGAAAAGGAGTTGTGCTCCTTCATTCAAGGACTTGTTAAACTTCTCAATGTGTGTCCTGGCAGGGCTTTGTGCAGAGGTGGGTACAAGGCTAAATGAGAATAATGACAACCTTTTTCTTTCGCTTCTGTCTCGGTGGATTTGTGTTCCTTGAGTTTCAGCAATTTCTAAGAAAAAAAAAAAAAAGGAGTTTATGGTTTTCACAGTTTCATCCAAGTTTCCTCAGAACCGGAGCCAGGTATGTTCCAAATGAAGGATCCTTCCTGACCAGGCGGCCGGTTTCAAGTATGCAGTTTCATTCCGGACAGTTTTGTGTCTCAGCGGAGAACGCGCCACGCGGCCCTGCTCAGGGGCACTGGGGCAGCTCCTGGAGCTTTTGTTTCTCCCTGTGAGCTGTGCCTCTTGTACCTGCAAGCCAGCCTGTGGACACGGAGCACGGGAGAGCAGCAGGGGCCCCGCTGCAGCTGCAGGGTGCTAGCAGTGGCGTCGGGCTGCAAGCTGGAGCGGCAGCTCTTGGCCATGGCATCCTGGTTAGAGCTGAGCTTATTCCAGTGGAAATCAGCTCTGCTGCCTGCTTCTCAAGGGGATCTCAAGAGGAGAATAAATGGGTCCATCCTTTTTCTTTCATACCTAAAGAGAAGGTCTGAAAGGTTTGTTTGTGTTTGTTTGTTTTGTAAGTATTTTGAGATAATTCTTTGATGGATGCTTCGTACAAAACAAAACCACTAACAAACAAACAAAGAAAAAACCCAGAAAGTCAGTGTTCACTAGCTTTCCTGGTAGGCTCTATGGACAGCTTGAGTCACAGTAGAAATACAATATTCATGATAAAGTTATGCCATGATCAACTGAGACCTCTGCATCATATTTGGCAGAAATTAGCAGTGGTGTGGAGACTTGGATAAGGGAATTCAAGGTGAGGAAGGATACCTCCTGATTGCAGAAGTAGGATGCAGCAGGTTATGTCCCTGTCTGTCCAAGTCTGTCATGGCATGAGAGCAAGGACCCAACACCTCCAGGCTCCTCACCAAGCTTTTTGGTGTTTAGGGTCCCCCCTTGCCGCCTTAAGAATTGGCCTGCAGGAAGGTGGGCCCTGCAGTGGCTGCAGAAGCCAAGGGGATCTGCTCTGGGGGCATCAGAAAGAAACTGCGGATTTAAAAAGCAGTCTAAGCACCTCACCTGGGGGCAGACTGCAGCTGGGGTGAAAAGCAGACCTGGCTCCTGAGAGAAGGGTCTCGGTGGCCTGGATGCCTTGGAAGGCTCCGACTTGCCTCTGAAGGCTGCTCTAGCGAGAAGGGACTTGCTCCCTGGGGTGAGGCCAAGGTGTAGGGACAGATGCTGTTCCCAATGGGAAAACATGAGGGACAGCCACACCATATCACTGCGAGGGAGAGGGAGGATGGAGATGGGAGTGACCTTTTCCAATTCATCTTTAGGGTGTTTTTTTTTTTTTTTTTTGGATCTTGCAAACAATTAGTAATATATATCATTTATCTTATCTTGGCTTAAATCAGAAGTCATTTCAAGATAACTGTGTAACAACAAGGTGTTCTTCACCCAAGGATATCCAATTTATAAAAGGTGCCTCTGAGGACACTTCAAGAGGTTACCTTGCTGGCAGGGCCCATGCCCTCCGCAGCCGCACCGCCCAGTTCACAGAGAGAGGAAATAGCTTTTATCACACCAAATGATAGAGCTGGGAAACACTGACAAGCTTCTGGGCTGGCTCACTCTTGTGTGCTTGAAAGCTGCTCTGTTTTTTCCAGCTATAACACTCAGTCTAATCAATAATTTTCCTCTTCCTGCAAGTAATACCATATTATTAGCCATCTGATTTTAATCATGCCTTTTCCCTACATTGCATAAGGATAAAATGTTTAAAGAGGTTTAGTTAGCTGGGATAGGAAAAAAAAAAAAAAGGTAAAGAAAAACAGCTGCTATTCCTTTATGCCAGGAATATAAGGTAATTACACTTATGCAGACATCTAAAAAATTTGTAGCCCTCACATTTGATGGACCAATTTAAAAGAGACTGTGGTCTTGATATGCCACTTTTTCCCCCGGGAAACTGCAAAAGTTTAACTTGTGCACATGTTTCAATCCAGCCTCATTTGAGGGAGCATTTAAGGACCCATTTGGCTGCAAACATTATCCTTGTGCTTCCCCCTGCCATGGGCTGCCCATTCCTGGTGGAGATTTCACACCAGGAGCTGATCGCTGCCTTGTTTTGGGGGGCCACAGTTCTGCAAACCAGAGGTCCTGCCTGGGACAGTGGCAAATGCTCCAAACTTGGGTTTCTGCCTCTAGGAAAAACACTTCCAGAGTGTGCTATATAGCCTGCTGTCACCATGGGCCACGACTGATGTAATTATGCTGCTAAAAATTAAGAGTTATTCTTACCACGTCTCACAGCAGGTAAGGCGAATAAATCAAAGGTGATTTGCAATGCTAAAAGCATTGCAATGGAGTTATCTCCATTAGTGGGTACTCAAGGCTGTAGCCCCAGACCAAATTCTTGTCCAACAAATAATGTTCTGGACACCCATGTATTAATTTCCAAAGAGTTAAAAAATGAAGTGTATGGAAAAGGTTGATGCCTTTCATGGGCAAGCCATTATCCAGGCATTTGTCTTCCATAGATATATTCCTTATCCTGAGGACTATAATGAAATAACAGAAACAATGATGCATTTCTGGGAAAGCTGAAATTAGATGTCCATTGCCAGTGATCTCTGGAGAGTTTGTATTTATTTTTTTGAACATTTTACTGACACTGGGAAAATATTCTCTTTTCCAGAACATTTGCCCTTTGTCATGCTGCCAAAGCTCTATAGAATGATGAATCACTGTTTTGTGACAGTGATGTTACTACTCCTCACTTGTATCATGAGCAATACTTTGGTGTAAGAATTTCAGAGACCTCGTAGTGCTCATGCAATGGAATCTAGTGTGTGTGTGTATGAGCATGGGGAAAAATATGAATGAAGAGATAAGGATTCTTGGTGCAGTAGGCAGCTACATAATGGATCCTTCCTGTTGCATATCTGTGGGAGCAAAATCTTAGTGAGTTTAAAAGGGAGGTCTTCAAAGCCCACCAGGGTTTGGTGTATGCTTTAGGTGTCCCTGCTTGAGCAGAGGGATTGGACTAGATGATCTCTAGAGGTCTCGTCCAATCTCAACAATTCTATGATTCTGTGGAATTAGACACAGCAAGAGGTGAGGGATATAACCCCTTAAACATAAACACTTTAGGATTTGAGCCAGTCTTTATTAGTGGAGATCAGGATGGGACTGTGGGCTGCAGCAGGTTATCCCAAATGAATTCACTGTTTACATCTGTTGAAACATATGGTCGTGGTCACTTTTGGAGGCACGAGAATGCATCCAAAAATGCAGATACTCAATCTGCAATCAAATCAAAGATTTATGGACTCTGAAAGAAAAAGAGGGTTTAAGGAGAGAGCCTCTTCAGCAGAGCAGTTCGGAGTCCAGTATAGAAATAACACGGGATACTTCAGGTCAGCCTGAAATGCACTAGAAGAGCTAGCCAGCAATATAAGTCATCCATTAACACTCATGAACACATATTTTGAAAGGAAAAAATCTGGACAGGTTCCGAAAAGTTGTCTGGCTCATCTTTCTGATGAGATTTCCATAGAGAAGTTACAGAATTTGCAAGGTTGCCAAGTTTTAAGCAAACCTCTCTCAGCAAATTTCTTTATTTCCCTCCCCAAACTACCAAACATGATTAGATCATATTATGAACTTACTGCCTGCCAAATTTCGTCTTTGATAAATCATGTTGAGTACTGTGACCTTATAAAAGAATCTTAAATTGATTAACCTGTTTACTCTGTACCTCTCGACAGAGGGAAACAAAGTCTCAGCAACTGCTTTTGGAGTGCAGTTTAGTGAGGAGTTCTGCTCTACGTTTTCTTCCTTTTCTGCAGCTAAGTTACACTCCAAAGGGACAGGCTGTAAAAGAAAACACTGGTTCCCTCTTAGCTGAAGGGCCAGGATGATATAGTACTAAATACACTCCAGGTATCCAGGAATATGCAGAGCTCTGTGGTCTGTGTTTTATTGCTTCCATGTATTCATTTACACTGTGGCTCTTATGGCTTATTTCAGTTCAGAGGGAATCACAAAACCTTTGAAATAGCTCATCTGTGCTGGTCTCTGTGTTTACTCTAGCTTTACACTGCTAAACGGCAGAGAAGGGCTGGCAAATCCCAGCTACTGATAGTGCTGTCCATGAAATGTGGGTTTGGAGAACAGATCAGTCTACATTTTACTTTTCAATATGGCCCGCAGTCCTCGCACAGATTCACCAGGTTGGTGGGGATTCACCTTATCCAACATCAGGCAATGCAAATGTCAGTGTTTATGTCTGAGGCAGTCATCTAAAATCCCTGCAGAGTGCATGGGGAAGAGCAGCTTGTTCTAGCAGTGACTTTTAAAAGGGGGCAGGTAAATCACAACCTGAGAAGTTTGTAGTTCTCTCCAATTACAATAGAGTATGGAAAGCACAAACTCAGGTATCTACAAACAGTCACCTAACATCTGATGAGATGGATGCCTTCCTCATGTTTGAAGTGGTAGACCAGCAGGAGAGCGTGAAATGTTACATGCCAAGACGGAGATGTGTTGGTCACTGAGACTTAGATGACTAAGAGGAGATGAGGCAGGAGAATATTTTGTCTGCCTGGCTCCTTTTGCAGGAGTAGAAATGCCATGTTTATGAAAAATAAAGTGATTTTTGTCTATCTTAGTTACTCACTGTAATAATCCACCACATGCAGCAGGTGAAGTGAGTGGCTAAAGTACCTAGGCTTGCATATAGGAACTTGTGCTCGTAATGACACGCGTGCCAGTTGTATGCTCAGAGCAGATAACAAGATGCAAGTGAAAACTGATGAGCAGGATGCTGATACAGGCTTGGGCATTGAGATACTACTGTCAAAGCTGATTGTTTGGAAGGCAGTGCTTTCCAGGGAGCTCAGGAAAGACACATAATTTACATATTTTTAAAAAAACCAAAACATTTTGAAAAGATCTACAGGAAGCAGAACCAAGGACATCAGTAGAATAACTTCTCTCTGAATCAAATAGTGGATGTGTTCAGCTGTGCTCCTGACTTTGGCAGGGGCTACTTCTGAAGGCAATAAAAGCCAACTTTGGATCATTACACAGTCCACACAGGGGCTTGTTTTGTTAGTGTTTGGGAAAATCTTTCTTCATTAGCACATTCAGTACAGGGAAAATATTATCTTTAATTTACAGTTTTGTGTATAGTCACTTGGATCCAGATGATCAAGTCCTTTAAAAAGTGGTACACTCATATTGACTTGTCTGTGTTGCTGGCAAAGGGCAGCCCCACAACTGTTCTAGGACACAAAACACTGAGCTGCCATACAGGACCTTCCAGATCTGGGCCCAAAAGCACCTGGGGCATCTCCAGTGCAGGGAGGACTTGACTGGCCTAGGCAGACCCAGAGACAAGGGGGCAGAAACAGGCAGGAGAGGAAGCCCCCGCAGCTTTCGGATGTGCCATGGACTTCTTGTTCAACACTGTATTGATAGAGCCACTCACTCCAGGCAAATTTACATCAGCTGATGGTCAGGTTTCGTATGGGCCTTTCCTGAAGGCCACTGAACTCTGCAACAGCCTTTCCATTGCTTCAGTGGCCTTAGATTGAGCTACTTTGGATTGAAAATAGATGAAATCTAAAGCATATATCAATGGCCAAGAGATTCTTCATTCAGAAACCATTGACTTCATAGCGACACGATGAAATTATGGACAGACAAAAACAACCAGGAAAAAGAAAAAACAACAGTAAATACACTTTTGGAACAATCCAAAAGTTCTCCACTCTATCCAAGTCTATGAGGTCCTTCAAGTGTTTCAGATGATTCAAAGCAGACTTTTCTGTGCAGATTCATCTTCCTTCTGCACATGAAGTTGTGTGTCAGAGGGCAATGAGAGGTTGGGACGGTCCCAAGCAGCCGTGAAGAGATGTCAGCAGTTCCAAGCTCTGCTGTCACTAGGCACGTGATCATGTCATGGTTTCAAATGGAGAAATAGTAACAAAGCTAGAGAAATGTAGTGGGAAGGAGTAGATGGGAATAGACTGTTCCTTTCTTTGAATGGCTTATACTTGTAAGATTGAAATTCGGCTGGAGAAAACAAGAATCACTATTGTTTCTTTTCTAGTCCTTTTTCATGCTTTTCTTCTACCAAGAAATGTTTGAAATAACAAAATCGATACCTTCTCTGTCGGCTTGCGCGTTGCTGAATGCCGACAAGCAGGGGGAGTGACAACAGCACGGGAAAGTCTTTCACTTCGCTTCAGCTGAGTTTTTCGATCTTTAAAGGGAAGCAGCAGCAATGATTTCTATTCCTGCAGGCAGCTACATAAATATTTACTAAAACTCCCTCCAGCCTCATTGGCCAGGCCTGCTGCGAGCTGCCTCGCCAGCCACCGCTGCCCTTGTTCCGCTACCTCCAAAGCCAGGAGCGGCCCGGGGCCGCCGCCGGTGGCCGCTGGCCTGAGGGGTGTCCCGTGTCCCAGGTGTCCCCGTGTCCCAGGTGTACCCGGCTGGAGGAGTCCCAGGTGCCTGGAAGCTCCTGGGGGCAATGTGAGCTCTCAGCTGCCCCACTGCCCAAATTTCACTTCTGGTAACACGCTCGGGCCCCTAGGCCCCACTGCCGTGTAGCCCCGCTGAATTCAGCACCATTACTGATTTAATCACAGCTAAGTACACTCTTAAGCCTTTGTTGGGTCAGAGCTTAAAATACCTTTGTGATCAGTACTGTATAAATATCTTCATGGATATTTTAAGCAGAGGTCTTACGAGCTATATAAAGTCTTTCATTAACTTAAATGAACTTTTTAGCTCCTGGGTTTTGTGCATAGAGTTTCTTCCTTTATAAACAGTTTATAAAACTCATAAGCCTCCCCTGCTTTTATTTATATAGCTAGAAATTACAGAATTATACAAAGTTGCATTTTTACAGCATTAGATACTCAGGGGGGGTTTTCCTGACACAAACATATCCCACCAGCTGCTGAAGATGCATTCCTGGAAAGTGTGACAGTTAGTGACTCGATAGACAGCAAAAAAAATTCCCCATAAGAATTAATATAACCTTGGTGTGGAAGGGATGGGAGCAGATCCTTGCTTAAAAATTGCACACAGTTTAAACAGCCAAACACTGTATATTGCACTGTAAGATCTTTCTCATTCATCTTCCAATATCACTATCCAAAAATCATGAAAAAAATACCAGGAAACATTTTTCATGATTTTTTTTTCTAAAATTTTAAATGTAACATCAATAGCAGCTTGACATGCCAGAGTTGGAAGGTGACAAGTATGGCATGGAGAAAAACAGATCATCAGAACTGTCAACTGCCCCTGCAACATCTGATAGAGAAAAAAAAAGTAGACGAGATGCTACTTTTTAGCAATTGGCTTTTCAGCACCTGTTTTTGCAATAGTTGGAGATGATGATGTCTTTTTAAATAGAATTAAAGTGATTGCATTCTGGCTTGAGATTTCACTCTTTGTATTTCTTTATGTCATGAGATCAAGTTTTACAATGCCCTGGTGACCTTGTGTGTTTGTTCTGGTTACTGCTTTGAAAGATCTCATCTGTTTTGTCTTTTCATTTGTGCAATCTTGCTGTCTCTCTCTGAATCATTAGATTTTTATTGTCTTTGTCATCTTTTTCACATGTCCACTGATCTTCAAGTTCAATCAGGCCAATCAGAGAGGAAGGGTGTAAAAGTGGGTAACGATTAGCAGAGCAGGGTGTTAAATGATTGCAGGCCAAACTCACCAAATGTGCATGGGGACGTGGCAGATAATGTTGTATTACTCAACATTTATTGATTATTTACTTGCAATACATGCAAGACAATTGGAGTGGATGATTTTATTACTCCCTGTGATTAGAATTTTACAATTGTTCCTACCTAGACTTCTTTACAGGGTTCTCTGGTGAATTTGAATCACAGACTTTATCTCTCTAAAGGGAGAGAAAAAGTGAACTTTAATTTCATTTTTTTTTGTGAGAATCAATGAAAGGAGGAGATCACAAAAAATAAGTCTTAGCTAAGTACTCCATTCGTTAGACAGCACTGCTCAAGTCTTGCATCACTGCAGCATCTGCCTGCAGTGCACTTGCAACCTGTAAGGAGATTTTAGAGTTACAGCTCTCCAGGTATCAGTACTACACATCTGCACAGTTTGGAAATGTAGATATTCAGCACCTCTGAAAATCTGACCTTTAAGTAACTGCCTCCATCCTACATATGTCTGAACGTTATTTCATATGCATATTCATCTGCCTATATATTCATGCTGTAGCTGTAGGCTGGCCTTCTAAACAGAGCCTTGTTAGGGTTTTTTTTTTCATATTTATATGCTCTTCTTGACCTTTACATTGACTCAAGTGTGGCTGTGGCCATCAAACATGAGACCAACCTAAGCAAAAAAGCTAATTTCCTGTGTCTTGCATTTTATCTGTTAGAATCTGTTGTACAGACAAAGTTTTATTCTTTAATCTAGTAAGTCTTAATTATTAACCTATGAAGGAAAATTTATATCATAAGAATGATTAAATATACAAGATTTTTATCTTCACATACTTAGATTAAATAAATAATTAAAGCTCTTCTCTGTACCTCCTCCAAGTGCAATGTCAATGTCTAACCAACTGATAAGTATCCTTGACTACTGACTAGTTTTAATTGCAAACCAAACCTTCCACCTGTGTCTTTCCTTGCATGTTGCTGTGATGAAGATCATCAGAGACTGTATACACATGTGAAATGCAAAAATAAACATGAAGAAAAACATGTATACTAATGTATAAAATAACAGATTAAGGTATAAAATAACAACTGAAAAAGTTTTATCGCTTCTTGGATTCCATTAAGTATTCACATTTTTCTGGCCATATTTTGCTGATTACCTGCCCAGAAATGTAATTGGAATCATAAACTTTAAACTGCCTCAATTTTCCTGAAAAGATCTATTTAAGAAGTACCAGCATAACCGTTCCCATCGTAAGTCCTGCTAGGTCTGGGACTGTGACGTGTGCTGGTGCTACACACCCAGTTCTTCTGGCTTCTTCCATCCCGACCCGTTTCGCTTTCCCGGATTGCGATGCTGGCGATGAACATCCCGTGCAGAGCCGGGGGTTGCTTGTGTGGCTGAGGGCAGCAAGAGCCCCACAGTCTGCCTGGGCCTCGAGAGAGGGAGGCTGCTGCAGTCCCACTGTGGTTCGTAAATGCTGGCTGTTGCGGTTCACACATGTGCTAGGACTTGAAGCTCGAAGGGCAAAGTGTAGTCCTAACACTCCTAAAAACTTATAAAATGTTCCTATGCTGTTATAGTAAGGCCTGGAATTTCACTTAAAAGCTGTACTTTAAAGGCAAACACTTTGTAATCTCCCCTGTGAAAGGGCTCCCTCATTCAACAAAAATGATTTGAGGGAAGGTATAAAACCTCAGTGCTAATCTTTCATTAACTGCTCTTAGTGCTACTCTTAAAGCTCCAGGTTTGACTTTCACTCAAACTTAATTTCCCCTCTGAGATATAAGCACTTTCCAGGCTTTCAGCTGGTCCATTTTCTTTCATATTCTCTCTCAAAAAATCTCTTTGGATTTTGTTTGGGTATGATGGGCACTACAAGGCAGTCACCAAAGTTCAAGACATACTTATACCACAACCACCAGGACTAGGTTTAGACTCAAAAGATTTAAACTCTTCTTTCGGCAGAAGACTCCACTAGTTTCAGTGGGGATCTTCTCTGTGAGAAGAAGAAGAGAGAGAAATTGGATCCAAATCTGCTTGTAAGGAGGACATCCTGTGAAGGCATCCAATCTGCAGTAGCACGAATGAGAAACATTGAAAATCACAGATTTCTTTCCAGCAGGACCTCTGGAGTTTGAAAGATCATCATGGCCATTTGGGGTAGAATCATCTGGGTAGAAGTCACAAAAGAAGAGTTTTCTGGTAAGACTCCAGTAAAAGAAACAAGAAATTTCAGAAGTTTCTGAAAACAGAAGGAAATAGAAAACTCCCTAAATTTTCAAAGACTGAAAAAAAAACCCAAAACCTAACAACCCAGAAGTTATTCTGACTCTGAATCAGTGGTTTTATCTTAAATCCATATTGATTTTATTCAGAACTATACTGTCCTCCCTAATTATTCCTCACGGAGTCCTCTCAGGCAGGAGAGCCCAGAGCTTCAACTACCGACTGGGGGAGAAGCTCCTGTGTTCCTTCCTGTTCTGCTGCAGGATGTGAACTTCCATTTCTCTTCCTGTGTCTCAGTTTTCTCTGTGATGACATGGTGGCATTCTCTCCTTTCTTGCTGATTGGAACACACAGTGTTTTCATGTCTCAGATTTTTGGTCGCTGAGTTATAGACGTACAAGTTAGTGGTATAAATTGCATATTAATTATTCATCCAGTGGCCAGTTATTGATTATCAAATGGCTTGTTTTACTCCATGAAATAATCTACTACTTTAAAATATTTTATACACTAAGACTAATTTAAAATATTTTAAAAATAAAGCTACTTTATAATCACTATTAAAATAGGTCGGCTCTCTCAATTTTTGCACCAGATTGTTCTGCACTTCAGTTTCAGGGTAATGCACTTTTCCAACCCGCACTTAAGCATGTTCAGCAAAGGGGCCGACCCGCGCACGGCAGCCAAATGCTAGAGTGAGATTCCTCAGCAGTGCAGACACTTGACTAAGAGCTCTGTGTTCTCCTCCGCTGAGAATTACACGCAGCTTGAAATATGTGCCTGGGGGGCTGTGCCTGGGTCGGTCGCTGCCTGCCGGAGCGCCGTGCAAGCCGTGCATCACCTTGGCAGGGCCGGGCCGCATCCCGCTGGCCAGCCTGGGTTGGGAGGCAGCGAGCTGGCAAAGCCGTGGAAGCAGCCGCAAGTCACTTCTTTGGCTGCTTAGTCGTTCTCCGGGTAGGCTGTGGATCCGCTTAGTAAGCTTGATTTTGCATGGCGCTAAGCTAGCTTAAGCACTCCTGAGTGATGCTGAGGTTGCCTTATAACTGCTTTCTCTTGGAAACGAGAAAAATAAAAGGCGACAAAGATCCATCAGCTTTCCTCTACTTTAGCCCATTCCTCCATAAGCCAGGAAGGCCACTTTTCCATCTTAAAACAGAAGGTGTCCCTCCAGAGCTGCTCCATAAAGAGTACAAGTGTGCGACTTCAGCTAGTCCTTTCCTACCGTGTTGGAACTCTTGCCACAAGAACTGGCTCAAATAAACAAATGCTTGTGGCCCTTGTGGGTATTTTCCCCCTAGAATACTGGCCTTTACAAAAAAAACCCTATGTATTAGGTCTTAAGCCTCTGATTTTCAGTGTCCTGTGTATTTTATGCTCTGGAATTTCCCTTCTCTTCACAATATGAACTGATTTCAATGTAGGTTCTCACAAGACTCCTACGCAGATAACTCTAAGCCTTGGGTATCTGCATGCCAGCTTTCAGGCCCACGATTGCATTTCATGATGTGAAATGTTTTGTTTAGGTACTAGGAATTTGGGCTGTGAAATAAACCAGTTAGAATTCCACAGATGCCAGAATAGCTGGTGTTTCTCTGTGAAGAGGTAAGGACATCCTTTTTCCTCATTTTCAGCTATTTAAGTGGTCTTCATTTTTTTATTTTTACACACAAAAGGGAGATGCTAGTTCCACTGGTTTGTTGAGATGCTAGTTTCCACTAGAATGGAAAGGAATAAAAAAGAGTAAAAAGGAGTTATCATTTTTTCTGCCTGACACTAACTAGTGATGGATTTTTAGAGGAACCCAAAGCTAGGCTTAAGAAAGAATTTTGAACTTAACACTTCTTCAAAACAAACTGGCATAAATATGAAATACTGTCGTGAGTTCATCTGAGTTTTTCTGTTCCTGCCTTGTTATTTAACACAGGCATTTCATTGTCAGCCTTTTTCCTGAAATCCTTGGGAATCCCTATAGGAACAGCATCAAGTAAGGCATTCATCCTGGAGAGAGGATGCAACTCGGACATCCGGACAGCAATTCCTCTGCACGAACAAGGAGTGCTGTGAGAGCCTCTGCAAAGTGCCTGATTGAGATCAGAAAGGCGCAGTAGGTCATCAAGACCTGAGGACATGGGCATTGAACCCCTAAAACTTCCCAGTAGGACTTTTGGAGCCTTGTTAGTATTTTTCAAGGCATTTTTTGGGTCACCATCCAGGGGCTGATTCAGACAGGAGGGCTGGTAGCAGGAGGAGGCAGTGTCAACACCAGCTTTGAGAGAAAGAAATATTTAGGAGGTGCAGGAGGAACTAGCATTGAAAGTAATGAACATTTGCAAGGAAGGCTACATTCCCACTTGGTATCTGTCAATGAGCTGTTCTCTGGGGCCTGTAAATCTGGAGCTTTTAATGGGTTTTCATTCACATTCTGTGCAGTTTTTGATTTCCTATTTGGATTCATCTTGAGTTTTGGCTGAAACTCAGTACAGGCAGAAACAAGTCCACAAAGTTGGGGAAAGAGTAAAAAATATTAGCGCAGGCCATTGCAGAGAGGAAGCAAACGCAGTGATGCCTCACCTCAGAAACAGGCTGCCATGCAGTTACATGCCTTACAGCTTGCCATGCGCCACAAGTGGGGGTATTGCAGGACACTCACCTTAAATCTAAAAGGGAAATGCTAAACACAATTAATACACACATGACACTGCTCTCAGACAAAAACAGAAGTATTCAAACCACTAATTACACATTTTCAAAAATGTATCTCACTGGTATTATGAGCTTTTTAAAGTTTTAGAAAATTAAGAATGGCAACATTGCAATAAATGTTGTTCAGCTTACATCAGGACTGCTAGTTTCATCTTTGTATGGATTTTCATTGTAATTTTTCCCATGACCAAAGGGATCTTTCATTTCATAAGCCTCCACTCCTTCATTTTTTCACAAAAGCTGTTGAAGCTTTGCCAGTGACTGCAGAGGTAGAGAACAGGAACTACTAATGTGTAGGATGTGTGGAAACCTAGTTAGTATCTATAGATCACACTGAGGTAGTCAGAAGATTATGTTGAAGAAGCAGAAGCTATATATTTATTGATCAATTGCTACTGTATCTGTCATCATCACCTGATTCACTGTTGGGAGCCCCACAGAAAGCCAAACGGCAGCTGAGCGACCAAATGTCCTTTAAGCAGTGGGTTACAAGTTCTGAATATCACTGTGTGTCATAAAGGCTAAAATCTTGGTATCTCTCTGGAGTCCTTCTCACATTAACATTCTCACTGGTGGGTTTGCATGAGTGTTGTAAAAAAAATTATTTCGAGAAAAAAGGCAGCCATAAACACTTCGCTGTTGCTTTATATGGAAGGTGTACAAACATTACAAAGACTGTTCAGAGTTAAGGTCAGCAGGCTGACAGACAGAGAGGTATAACCTTGAGAGATGTCCTGATAAAACAGTTCATCCTGTGAAAGACCACCTGAAGGCCTAATGGATTTTCCACTGCAGCAAGCTGCCCAAGGTTTCCATTGGCTACTGCTTGCAAATTTTTGAGGTTGCTCAACATGCCTGAGAACTTTGCAAAGAGCTGTAGGTATTTGTCAAAGCCTTTGAGGTGCCTGAGTTTCTATTCCACAGAAAATTCCAATATTTCATTTTTTTCTTTCACAGTCTGTGCAATTTTTGAAAATTTGCTATAGAAAGGAAATGGAGAAAGTCTGATTTAGAACGGTGAAATATTTCCTTTGGATGGGATCACAAAATTGAACTAGAAAAATATTAGAAAGTATAAAGTATACCAGTAGAGCACATGAGCTGGAGACCAGATAAAATCAGCAGCATGTGCTAATAGAAAAGCCAAGGCAGAAAAAGGCAGAGATATAAAATCCACATGAAATGGTCTCCTTTGTTTGGATTGAACATTTCCTCAGTATCAATGGGCTCAGACAAAACACTTCGATTTTGCCAAAACTGCTTTCTGGCAGAAATCGGCTCTACGGGAAAGCTTTTGACAAGCTGGGGAGCGTGTGCTCCAAGTGATTCCCCTTGTGCTTTGTGGTTTCCGTCCTCGGTGCAGTGAGCGTTGGGCGAGCCGCATTCATTCATCTGCCCCTCCAAAAAAACACGTGCCTATTTTGAGCTCACCGTGAAGCGACACGCTGCCCACAACCGTGCGGGATGAGCGTGCGGGACAGCACGGGAATACCCTCTTGGCACCCATCCCGTGACGGCCCTGCTCCCGCAGGAGCAAACCCCACCGCGTGCCCAAGGGCACCAGCCACCAAGTGCCTCCTTCCGGAGACACGGGCAACTCGAGCTCGCCTGGGGACACTCTCAGGCATTTCCTTCCCTTGATGATTTCTTTCTTTCCGAGATGAAAACCGCTACCTCCGGGCTGAGCACTGCAAGCCAACAAGCCCATCCTGGAGTCCGGAAAGGGTTAAGGCAGCAGCTGGAGAGGTTTGGGGTGACGTCGTGCTTCTGGACGCCTGAGAAGTCTCTTGAAGGTAGTTCCCCTCTGGTGAGGATGGGAGCGAGCCGAGGTCTGAAACCCGAGATGCCTCGCAGCCCGGAGCCGCTGAGGTCCCAGTAAAGCGGCTTGCCTGCCTTCCCCTCCGGAGCAGCGGCTGCGCGGCGCCGGGCCGGCAGCATGGAGCGAGCGCCCTGGACACGCGTGGCGCTCGCCCTCCTGCAGCTCCTGCTGGCCGCCTGCTTGCCCAGAGGTACCGTAAGCGCGCGCGCTGCCCTCCGCGCGGCGCGGCCGAGCGCGCGCCTCCCGCCTGCACCGTCTCAGGGGTCCGGTCTCCTGCGCTGTCATGGGAAGCGGAGCGCTCCGCAGGGATGCGAGAGCGAGGAAGAAGGGGCTTTGCTTTATTTCTTTCTTTCCTGCCGGCTCGGAGCGTGGGGGAGGCTTGTCCAGGGATAACTTCCAGACAGACTTAATAGTCTTAAAGAGAAACAACTGGCTGGGCTTAGTCGCCAGTGGCCATCAAGAGAAGGGTACACACTCACTTCACTTACTACCTCTTTATTTTTTCAACACTCAGTGCTAAGGAAATGATGATAAAAAGAGGCATTTAAGCCTCTGAATTGTAAAACGTAATTTGTTTAGGTTGGCACGACAAAGACTTTCCTCTTCAGCCCCAACACCAAGAATGAAGGGAAGGGAGGAAAAAAAAAGTAAAGGAAAGAAGGAAAAACAAAAGCTACACATTGTTTCCGAACTGGTCTTTAGCCCTGCCAATATTATTAATTCAAAGGGGAAGTCTTCAGGGAGGTTTTATAGGCATCTTTATAGGCAAGTCTTGTTCTGTGTTTTTGCTGAACCAGCACATCCAGTTTCTCCTTGGTAAGGTGAAACAGAAAGTGCACGCTGGTGGACACAGGCTTGGCTCGGGCTCAGGGTGCCCACGGTGTGTGTTGTCCACCAGGGTGCCCACAGTGTGTGTTGTCTGTCAGGGTGCCCATGGTGTGTAGTCTGTCAGGATGCCCGTGTCGCACACTCTCTGTCAGGATGCCCGTGTCGCACACTCTGTGTCAGGGTGTCTGTGCTGTGCGGTGTCTGTCAGGGTGCCCCTCGGCGCACGCTGTGTGTGCCTGGAGAGGTGGCTGCAGCGACCACCTGCACCTGGTTGGCGCCCAGCATCGCCCAGCATCGCCATGCGGACGTGCAGGTGAGGTGTCGACCACCTCCAGATCGCCTCAGGTGGATGTAAACAACCTGGTGTAGACAACGGGGCCCTGCAGCCGTCTCGGAGGGTCCACAGCCTGCACAGGGCAAGCCCCGAGCAAGGGCTCCCACTAAGCCTGGTGGCACAACCCCCTTCCCGCCAGCACAGCCGGGCAGTGTGAGAAACAGCGGGCAGAGCCTGCGGGACCCGTGTCCAGGCAGCGCAGCGCGCCCCGCTCCCGTCTCCCTCTGCCTCTCGCAGTGTCCTGCCCAGCCCCGAGTGTCCCCAGGGCTGCAGGGGGGCGCCCAGCGCAGGGGACAGTTTGGGAGTGTGATGGCCTTAGCATGTCAGGGCAGCTTGGAAAATCGCTTTGCCTCCTCCCTGCAGATGTATCCAATTTTTGTCTGTGTTTATCACACCCAGTTGCACAGGGCTTGCCTCGAGAGTTGGGGGCAGGAGTCAGGGGAGGTCTGGGAGTTGATTTTTGGAATAAACTTCCAATGCAAGTGACTCATATTTCCTTAAAAAATATATGTGTGTTTGTGTGTGTCTCTGCCTATCTAAATCCTTCCCAAGCCCTCTCCCCCTCCCGCGCCGTCCTCCGTCTGGAGGAGCGGCGCACTCAGACACGTCCAGATGCGTTCAATCCCGGCGAGTGGGTTACTCCAGTTCACACGTCCGGGTTCCCTGCACGGACAAAGCCCATGGAATCAGTGCTCCATGTCANCAGTTCACACGTCCGGGTTCCCTGCACGGACAAAGCCCATGGAATCAGTGCTCCATGTCAAGGGCGCCCTGGGAGCCCTTGTGCTTGGCCCTGAGGCCGCCTCCAACGCAGAGGGCTCCCAGGATCGTGCGAGCCCAGCAGACGGGATGCTCTGTCCATGGATGGGGACAGGGATGTCCTCGGTGGCACCCATGTGTGGTCCCTGGCCAAGGAGGGATGCAGGAGGCAGGTGGCCCTGTGGGCATCCCGCCGTCCTCTGTTAGGGCTGTGCTGTGCCCACTGCACTCCGAATCTCAAGCTGTTACATGGAAAAAGCACCCAAGACAAGCCTGGCCCCAGCCGTCCGTGTTTAGCACCAGTGCCTTGCCATACTGTGTGTGCTCATGGGTCTAAATGCCACAGCTGGCTCTTCTGCACAGATTCCCAGATATTCTCATATGCCTCCAAAGCCCATCTTTGTGCCCCTTGCCCCGTCACAGGTCTCTCGTCTCATGGGCTCTCTAATCTCAGTGATGCTCTTGCTATCTCCAAAGTGCCACATCTGTATTTCCTTGTCTTGCAGCATAGGAAAAAAAAATCTTCATGATGGTATTAGTGTAATTTTCCTGGCCAGAATATGCTTCTCCTGGCCAGAAAGAAATCCAGGCCTGATGGGTAATGTAATGACCTCTGAGTTTTGGTCTAATCCTGGCTTTTCTACCCTGTTACAGCCCTTCTGAGACAAATACATGATGCCACAGGGCCAACAGTAAGATCACAAATGGCATTTCACAATTACAGAGAAGAATCTGAGGAAAGGGAACGTTTAGGGCAAATTTATTCAGGTTGTTTTAGATACTAAAAACATCCTGCTTTATGGCATGGATGGCCTGTAATTTAAAGCCAGCCATGACAGAAAAAATGCAGTAAGAGGAAGCTGTGTGGTGTTTCGAGGCGAGGGGAAGATGCATGATATTTGACCTGGAACGGGATCTGAGATGTGGTGGAGACACAGACACTTTCTGCAGTGTCCTGGGCCGGGGGCCCAAGCTCTCTGCCTCTGAAGGGAAGACAGGCAAAGGACAGGGCTCAGTATAAGAAAATGGGGGAAAAGAGCATTTCTACTTGGGGTACAGGCATTTTTTTACATGGTATTTTTACCACCATTGGTGAAGTTCTGCTGAGACATAGGAGAAAGGAAAAGTTTCTAACAGGAGCAAGAATCTTCTCCTAGTGCAAGTCGCCCACCTCCTTGTCAAGTCCCCATCAGTAGTGGGTAGAGAGGCGAGATGAGGAGATGCAGGGCCTGCAGGTTTACCATAAGGGGAAAACGGGAGGCACCAGCATAACCGGGTGGCCAGGAGAGCAGAGGCAATATTGACTGAGGGGCAGTGGGGGCACTGAGGCTTCAACCTGCAGAAAGATTTAATGGAGAGTCCTGCAGAGTTAGCAGTTAAAGCCAGAAAAACCCAGAGCTGTCTGTGTTCATGTAGTTTGTACATTTGACCACCATAATATCTTGAGAATGGGCAACTTCTAAACTTCATGAATGGGAAGCAGAATTTTCGCTTGGTTTTCCTTTCAGTTACACTAAGATACTTGATTTTTATTATGGGCAAAGCAAAAGAGGCAGTGTGGGGACAGATACAAGCTTTGGAAGTCATACTGGAAAAACTGTTAATGACCCAACAGAGACCTCCAAAATGCTTTTTTTATTGAACCAATAATTCAGCTCTCCTTGGAGCAAGACTATTGGGAGTTTGTGCTTTGCTTATCATAGCTGAGCTGAGAGCGGAAGCTTTGGCGTTTAAGAAAGGCACTGCTATTAGCCCATTTGACTCAACACAGGAGCACGCTGAAGGTAATCTATGGCCTATGGAATTTCACAGCTATTTACTTCTGAAAACTGCAGCTACTCAACGCTGTATGACAACCGAAAACCTGGACAAGACCCTTATATTCAAAAACATCAGGCAGATTCCACTTCTTGAGTCAAAGAAGAATTTACATTAGCCTTTTTATTTGTACAAACCATGACCTGGATTGTTAAAAAGGCAGAGCTGAAGACAAAGGTGGTCTCATCCAGCAGAACACAGCTGTACTTACACCAGACAGTTTTCAATGCATTCCTTAAATAGAATATATATTCTGTAGTAGTTTAGCTTGTTTTCAGCACAATCCTGCATTTAGGACTTAAAAAAGGCAGGCAGTGGAATTCATGCACATTTATTAAGCTGCCAACACCACCTTATTATAGTAGATTTCTCCTATGTTCACAAGCTGTTCTTGCATTTTCTTATAGAAACAGTTTCACTGTTTTTTCTTTCCACTCTTCCTGCTATGTGAAAACACACACTAATAGCTGTGAAAGGATGCTAACTGACTCACCAGGAGAAGCAGTCTGATTATTCAGGAGAGTCTCCAATCCATAAAGTAAGCAGGATGAGTAAAACTAAAACAGGGATGGATTTTAGCTGCTCTTCTGATCAGACTGGCTGCTAAAATGAATAATGGAGACATAATTTCCAAAGAGAAGCAAGTGTTTTTAGAGAAAGCATTAACCTCTTCAACCTCCTAACCCATCTGGTATGAAAACGGGCATCATTTGCACAAGGGGTTATCTGAGGCAAAAAGAGGTTAAAAATAAAGACCTACATTTACTGTCATTATTGCTTGTTTGAGATGCAGTGTTTCCTAATGGTTCATTAAAAGTCTGTTAGAGAGAACACCTCTTACTTCCTCTGGTCTGTTTGGCCAATGAATAAAATCTTGCCTCTATTGAAGCTAGTGCTTTGCTATTCAACGGAGTGGAGCTACAGTTTCACCCAACGTGTTTCTCATTTCCAGGTGACAAATGCCACAGCAGCTGCATTTTTTAGAGCTTTTGTTGCTATTCATGTCAGGTCTGCACACACAGCACATATGGGATGGGGCCCAGCTTACATACCAGCCCTGGGAAAGTAGAACCGAGTAAGAAAAGAGCAAGATAAAATAATAATAAAAATGAGATAGACCTAGAGAGAAAGAAAATGAATCGGCTCTCACTAGGTTTTACCTCAATCTATCAGAGCTATTTTTCCTTCAAATGAAAAAGCTTCATTTTAGTGTTATTAAATGGAAGAACATTCTCTGACAAGAACCTTAAGAAACTGCTTCTTCAGATTCAAACATTACCTACTTCTGTGCGAGGCAGTCATTGCTACTGATCATCATGCTGAAAAGGTAAAATGCAATAAATAAAAAAGAGCACTCTCTAACTGGTGAAACCTGTACTGGTTGAACGATCGCTTTCATATAGTGGTCATTTGTGGAACTTTTTACAGTCATATCTATTTTTATCTGCTTATTTACAATAAATTTATAATGTGTAGAGCACATTTCATAACAATTTGAAATAAAACCTCTCTGAGCCTCAGTAGTGTTATATCAATACGCTGAAGGATAAATTGGGGCATGGAAAGAGAACTCTGCCAGAGAACAGAATAGACTTGTAGGATGGGACATCAGTTCAGACCAAGATATGGATGTCTTTACAAATCACTTTCTCCTGGTAGATAGGACACAGGTTCCTAAGGTTCTTTGTCTTTTGAAGAAATAAGGAGCACATTTAGGTTGTAAACTCATCCTTTTTTTTTTTTTTTTTTTTTCTGGCAAGGAAGAATGAAGGCTGTAGACTAGTCTTCTGATCAGTCCTAGACTTCTCATCAGTCCTCTGGCCCCTCCACACAGCAGCTAATGCCAACACAAAGATGGGAGTAGGGGTGGGAAGTTGGAGAGACGGGGCAATGAAGAGTGCCCCATTTCACCAGCATGTGTTTGTCATCTTAATATGACTAGAGAGCTGCAAAATGCTAAAAAAAAAGTCATTTTTCCAGAGAATTGAAAGACATAGAGTTAATTGGTGTAATCAGGCTTGTTTCAATACACTTCAGTTCTTAGATGTTGGATTTTCCCAGGTAAGACCCCTTCCTATCCAGTAAGCTGTTGTAACTCTGACAGGTTCACCACAGCAAAGACACCCCACAGCGTGCTGAAGCTCAAGTGCTGAAGCCCTGATCTGCTCTCTGGCCTTTCCCGAGGCCGGACCGTGCTGGTGCCTCAGCTCCTGAATCACCAGAGTTTAAAGCCTGACCTAGCAAGAAAAAACAAACCTGAACCTGCTTCACTTGGGCATCTCAAGCTGCAAACTGCAGCAGATTAGGAGCTCCCTTGTATGTGGACTATACCTCATTTGCTTCTGCACCCTCCAGCGCACTGGGTTGTCTGCCTTGCTCCCAGATTTCCCATCTACAGCCTTCCTGGAGACGAAAAGGAATAACTCACTGCAGTTTGGACCGCTGTCTTACATATCTTCTGCCACCATCACACCGGAGCCTCTCTTCTTTCCTCCTTTCCTTTTTTTTTTCCTTCTTTATATGACTGAAGAACATTTTGTTTTATTTTAATTTCCTTTGCAAGGTCAAATTCAGCTTGACTTTTGGCAGCCCTCCCTACATCCTTGAGCTCTAAGACACAGCTTTCTTTGATGATCAGACTTTTTTTCCATCCCTCACAGGTCTGTGCTTTTCCCTTGAATGAGAGATTTGACCGGGCTCTCCGTATATCCCCCAGGACTCATCACCATCCTTTCCGACTGAGCTCGTGTTGAATGGATCTAGTGCTTTGAGATGGTCTTATCCTTGCAGCTATTTTTTATTACTTGGGCATCCTCTTTGAACTCCCTAGCGTAAGCATAAGTAACATCTCTCCAGCCTTCAGGACGAGTGTTAATGGAGCCTGCACTAGGAAAGTTCTGGCTTTTCAGAAGGGTGCAGTAAAAGCTACCCTTTTGGAAGGTGGCATTTTTATTCAATTGCTAACAATATTTCTGTCAAACCTCCATCCTGACCCTTTCCAAGTACTAATAAAAGAATTTCTTGTAGGGTTTTTATCACCTCATTTTCCGAGGTCCTGCAGTTTGGAATAGGATCATATTTGAGGTCTGGCAAGGGGAGAGTTGTCTGAGTCATGTGTGCGCCCAGACCACGCGGATGATAGGAAAAACAGACACATTTGTGTCAGGGAGAGTATTACTGCACTGCAGAGCGCTCGAGCAGCTCTGCTGCATGCCAGGCTGGCTGGCCCAAGCACTTCTCTTGGCCGAGGGAATCAGCACCTTTTTGGAAGGTGAAGATGAAATAAGAGGCAAATGAGAGAACCGTGTGCTGCAGCACATGAAGGATGCAAGGCAAACCACAGCTGTTTGCTGCAATTTTCTTGGGGAGTGGGTGGCAGGAGAAGTGCAAGAGCACAGCGGATTAAAACCCTATTTGCCCCAAAGCTTTTATAGCACCTGATGTGGGGAATGGCAGCAGCAGCTCGCCGAGCTCCCCTCACACAGCTCAGCCTTCTCCTTGCTCAGCCCTTGGGGCTCCTGCCCACACTGCTGGTGGGGACAGGCTGCAGGTCTGCAGAAAGGTGCTGCAGGCTGCGACCCGCTGCAGAAAGCCTTGGGGGTCTGGAATTGCTTCCCTGTGCCCCAGAGGAGTGCCTGGATTTAGGGGGCTTTTTTTCCATCACTAAAATGCCCTGAGTTAACCCACTGTTTGTTTGCCTGTGCTGCGGCTTGTCAGTCCCTTCCGGGTGAACGTTTTGCACGGGCTGTCAGGCAGCTCCTTGGGCCGCTTCCCGACGCGGGTGAGGCACGGCCGGCGCCCGGAGAGCCCCGTGCAGCCCAGCAAAGCCAGGCTGCCCTGCAGCTCCTGTGCTCTTTGCAGCCTCCTCCTCTTCCATTCAGAGGGAATAGCTGGAAATAAGAGCAAGTCCCTGTGGGGAAGTGGTTTCTGCCCCCAGACTCCCATGGGGCAGCCGGCTAAGTCGGCATGCCGCCCACTCTGGGTGGCAGGGTGGCCCTGAATGCGGTGCCTCCCGCGCCAGGGCTGGGGGGTGCCCCTCCTGCACCCCCAGCCTGGGCTTCCCTGCCCCTGGTGTAGCTGCCCGGAGACACCTGCACAAAAGCAACGGGAGCCGCTGCTAGCAAAGAGGTGCTGTCAAGTCTTCACGCAAATTTATTTAACAAATTGCTTCTCCTGAATTTGGGAATAATCCGTTTTGCGCCTTCTGTAAGGAAAATCCCGGAGAAGATCCCTTCAAAAAAATCTCAGACCCACAAATTTCTTTGTTGTGGCTATATGTGTTGCCCAAGCTGCAGTACCTGAGAACTTGAAAGGGAATTGAATTGGCATTAAATCAAAAGGCAGGCTATTTTATTGACTGTTGATATAAGGGCAAGAAGTGAGCAAACAGCATTTCTAGGTGACAGCAAATTTATTTCTGTAATTCCTCAAGGGTCAAGATCTGCTGCTACCATCTTAACACAAGGCATTACCTTAAACTCATCTTACACAAACAGACCTATTGAAAAACTGGGGTATCTGCTCCTTCGTCCTGTTGCATACACAAGCTGTACCTATAAAAATAAATACACGCACAATGTTTTTAATAAATATATGCATGACATTTTATAGAATCACAGACAAATGTAGGTTGAAAGGGGCCTCTGGAGGTCATCAGGACTTGTCCTCTCAGAGTAGTGCTAACTTTGAAGTTACATTAAGTGGCTCATGACTTTATCTAACCAACTTATGAATCTCTCCAGGGATAGGGACATGCCCTAGTCATCTCAGTACAACTTTGTCTGTGAATGTTTGGATCAATTTAAAGATAACACTTTGTCTTGGGAAATTACAAACACAGCCCAAATGGAAATAGCCATTTTATTTAATAGGCATTAGCAATCTCGAGGGAAATTACATTTCTGTCTTCAGCTGGGAGATCCAAGAATTTGAAGGAAGCTTTGCAAAAACTTCTGAGCATTGGGTAGCTATTTATTACTCAAACTTTGGTGTCTTTCTTTGAGTAAGAGTGATACCCTCCATCCCCATACACCACAGAAACAGCTATTTTCAGTGATGTACAGTGAGAAGTATCAAACTGAGTGTCAGTTCTAATAAGATAATTAGACACGTGTAATCAATTTGCTCTGGAATCTGAATCAGATGCAGCTCACAGATATATGGCTTCATTAAAAGAGAGTAATAGGCATAGGCTAACAAGTCCCAACATGGTCAAGTTGATGGACTGCTGTTCTAGGAATGAGAAGGCTGGAGTCTAATTCGCGGCTCTGCTCTTCTTATTCTCTGGGACCTTGAGCAAAGTCACTTCACATCTTTCTGCTTCACTTTCCCATCTGGTAAAAAGGGCTTTGTGAGGCAAGTTGAGATCTATGGGCAAAAAAAATGCTCTATATTTGCTGAGCACTAAGATTATTTTGATGCAAGAATTTATTATTGGAATAAAAAAATTACAGAATCTGACCAAATGCCAGAGCAGCTTTCTTCTTTTTTTTTTTGGAATGGTTGTGGGGTGGGGAAGGAGGAGCAGAGGGGAATGGAAAGGTTTTAGAATAAACTGCAACCTTATTTCTGAAGTCAGAATTGTGATAGCATTTCCAGTTGTCTCTATATTAGGCACAAAAAAAGGATTCATTCTGAGGAGTCTGAAGGGGTAAATTTAATTTCCCAGTCAAACTAAAACATGAAGAAACTGTTGGTGGTCCCTTTTTGATGGACCAAGTAAATATCATTAAGGAAAAAAAGATAAACCTCCAGGAATCAGGCTTCACTAGGCCATGGAGAATCAAGTGAGACAGATCAGGAAGGTTCAGCAGCGGGGAGCTAAAGCAGACGTTGTAATTAGCTTATGAGGCACAAGGGAATGAAGAAAGACCTTGTATGCAAAGGGAACCAGGTATAGGCACGCTGCTCGCCTTTAGAGTCACGGTGGCTTGTTGCAACAACAATGCGGCTCTGTCACTCAGCGCTTAAAACAAAGGAAAAAAGGATATTACCCAGCCAAAACAAAAGAAGACAGAAAGGGAAGGGGAGAGGGAAGAAGAAAGAGAGAGTCTCATTATGTTTCTTTCACATCTCATCTTTCTAGTCTGCTCCCACACTTTTTATCATGAGACGCCGTGAGCCGTGCCGTCAGGGCTGCCAGGCGGCTAAGGACACGCTGACAGCGCCGTGCACTCGCTCCGTTTCCATCTGCAGCATTTCAGCAGCACGCCGGTGTGAGGAAGATGGGAGCTGCAGAGGCTGTGGCAGTCTGAGCTGCCTCAATGTGGTTTCTTAAAAGGGCACTTGCAGAACGGCTTAAATATCGTCATATAAAATTATGTTAAATAATAGAAGATATCAATGTTATAAGAAATGCTCAGATTAAATAAAGCTTTAAAAATAATGAAAAAACCTTGTTTCCTTAGGCAGTGAAACCAAGTGTAGCACTGTGTGCTTCTGAGGGAAAATAGGGAGTGAAAGTGGCTAAACCACAGCCATGAAATTGGTCTTTCCTTTGGACACCCTAGTCCTTGGGATTAGCAGAGTCAAACAGGGGACACAAAAAAAATGCTACCATAATCTAAATGATTTAAGGTAATCTAATAATCTAAATAATAGAGGTTTAAAAAAGAATTTCTCATGTGACTACATTTCCCCATATTTTTTTTAATTGCTTTTCTCAACGCAGAAGTGGGAAGGCCTTACAGAGAAAGGAATGAACCAAGCATATTCCCTAGCTCCGGGCTGTCTGCCTCCTGTGCCCAGCACTGCAAAACGCTCTGTGTGTAATTTAGACACCCAAACTGAACTTATATTTTGGCTGTGTGTTACCACAGTTTGAAATTTCCTGTGCTGAAAATTTGGGACAACCTCATGCCATATATAATCTGACTGTATATGGATAGGTGACGTTTTTTTCCATCTTCTCTCTCTGCTCCCACTGCCCTCTTCCCTGCTGGCAGAGTACACGGTGATCAACGAAAACTGCCCCGGAGCAGAGTGGAACATCATGTGTCGGGAATGTTGTGAATACGACCAGATCGAGTGCGTCTGTCCAGGACGCAAGGAAAGAGTGGGCTACACTATTCCCTGCTGCAGGAATGAGGATAACGAGTGTGACTCCTGCTTAATCCACCCAGGTAGGTTGGCAGTCCCGCTGTGCCCCGGGGACCTTTGGCCATACAGGTAGCTGCTGGGCAGGGGGCACACGGACCTGCCTGGGTGAGGGGCTGCCTGGTGTCTCCTCGGGGACTCTCTCTGCTGGCCCTTGCACAGCACCCTGCCTAACTGGACAAGACATTTTAGCACTATGCCTCTAGAAACAAGACCTTCCACCAGAAGGGTCCTCAGGGCTTCTTGGGCAAACTTTGGAGCTGCCCACGGGTGATACTGCAGCTGGTTTTAGAGCAGGTACTCAGGGATGAACTGTATTTTCAGGGCAAGAAGGAAGAGGGGATGGGGAAGTCTATGGAGCAAGGAGGAAAGGAGCAAAGGTAAAAGCAGAGGGGGACGGGGCCAGGTCAGGAGAAACTGGAGTCACTTGGTCTGCCTCGGCACCCACATTCAGACTGCTGAGAGCAGCATCTATACTGGAAGCAATGAGATTTGGAGGTTCAGGCCTCTGATCAGCGGGAGATGGGCCCCAGATCTGAGGGTATGAGATCTCCCAGGGTTTGAAGGTAGAGGTTGGGTACGGTGCACAGAGGGGAAGCGGCCAGCACCACAGGAGTCACAGATGTTGTCTCTATTTATTGTGAGAAGCAGAGGCTGCTGCTCTCTCCTCACCCCGGCTCCCCTTTAACACGCTGGCTCTCCTTCCAGGCTGCACCATTTTTGAGAACTGCAAGTCCTGCCGCAACGGCTCCTGGGGAGGGACCCTCGACGACTTCTACATCAAGGGGATCTACTGCGCCGAGTGCCGGGCCGGCTGGTACGGAGGGGACTGCATGAGTAAGTGTCCGTGCGCAGCGCGGCGGGCGCAGGAGCCGAGCGGTGCCGCGCCAGCTCCCGCTGTGCCGTGGCTCTCCCAAGGGCCGCGGGCAGCAGGAGCAAAGCAGGCAGCAAGGAGATCCACAGCAGGGAACAGCTTCCCCCTGAAGCTCGTCTGCTAGAGACTGGCCAGGCCCCAAGGCAGGGGAGTTTACAACACTGCTAAACTTCCGCTCTTTTTATTTTCAAACTTTAACTACTGTGAGGCAGAGATCTTCTGTTCTCTGCATTTCTTCTGGCATATGTCAGCATAACTGATCCCCAGAGGCCTTCAGAGAAGCATAAACATTTACAAAGCGCATCTGTATTGAAGTGCTTCTCCTCCATCCTCCCCCAAGCGCCGGGCGGGCGAGCTAGCCCCACCAAAGGCCCAGTGCTCCCCCCTTCACCCTGCTCCAAGGCAGCCCAGGCACCCTGCTCCAAGGCATCCCAGGAAAATACAGCGCCCTGCAGTGCTAACTGCCTCCTGATGGACCAGGAGTGCTTTGGGCTCTCCTGGGGCTATCTCAAGGGTTTGTTCCAGTGTACACAGCCCAATCTGTCCTGGATTTTGCTAAGCCGCTCTTCCCAACGCTATCCTCTAATAATGGGTTTTATAAGCTAATTGGATGAAGCTTGAAACACGTTGTTTCCTTTATCAAATTCCCATCGATGAAAGTACAACCTTTCACCAGCCCTCCTTCAATTTTATTGACTGCCTTTTTGTTCGTGTTTCACTGGCAGGGGTGAGAGCAGGCCTGCCTTTCCTTCTCTGATCCGCTCATTATTCTGCACACCTCAGTCTCACCCTCTCCTAGGCACAGACTTTAAGGCAACAATTTAATCTGCTTTCCGATCTAACATGGTCCATGACCATTCAGGAGATGAAAGCAAACAAAATAAAATCATTGTTTTAAAGAGCAGAACGTCGGGGATCAGCATGTTTCAGCAGCAGGTTTAACTCAACCTTGGCTTTGGAAATTGATAAACTGAGTCCCTTGCAATTTATGGTGTGATTTCTGATAGCACTTTAAAGGTCCATTTGCTCTGGGTCGATTCTAAAGCTCCCCTGGCACTTTTTATAGGAGTAGAGCCAGGGAAGAATCATTAGCTCATCTAATCCTTCCTCCCTGTGCCAGAGCATATCGGCTGCCTACAGTGTATTTCAGCCCACTCGTGTTTTAAAGCAAGTGCAACCTCACACTGAGGCCCATTAGGAGGTTTTTGTAAAACTGGCCCAACACAGGGCTGGTGTTTTCGCTGCTACTTGCTCTTTTGAATGAAGTGGTGAGGAAACGGGCTTTTCTGGGCAGCTCTGCGGTCCCTCAGAGCAGAGAGGCTGCGATGGGCAGCGTTCTCCTCTGTGTGCAGAGGTGCTGGTGGGCACAGCACACCCTGGGGCTCCCTCACTGGGGCTCCCAGGGCTGGATCACGGGTCTGTGGGCAAGGGGCCCACAGCCGTGCCCGGTGCCCACGGGCTCCTGGCACTGGGCCTGTGGGGAGGCCCTGAGGGACAGCGCCGGGGCTGAGGGAGCAGCAGGGCCCTGACCCAGGGCTTTGGGAGAGGAGACGGAGCAGGAGACATCTCCTTTTGGTACCTGAGCGATCACATCTGGAACTTTGCAGGCTCCTCCGGGCACCTCGCCAGAGGCAGCATGCCAGTAAATCCAGGGAATTCGAGGGAGCACAACCAAAGGAAGTGGGGGCTGTGACCAGCCCATGGGGCCGCACTGACTGGGCTGGCTGTGCCCACGTGGCTCTGCTTTAAGCAGGTTTACAGCCGCGGGAAGCATCATGCAGCAGCAGCCAGGCACGGGGGCCTTCCTGGCAGGCGCTTCTGACCTTGCTGGGTTTTCCCAGACCATTTTTGCCCGCAGTTTTTCCCCTCCGCGCACCAAGGGCAGCCCAAGGGGCTCTCTGTGCTCTGGGGCAGGCTGCCCCGGGTCCCCCTGTGCTTGGCTTCGTCCCTGAAGCAGCTCAGGGGCGCACGGGCTGGCGG